>JARYGA010008650.1:20000-22500 GCA_030545235.1 Helianthus tuberosus
GCAACGGTGTCAACTTTCGTGGCGATCCGACGTACAACGGGCCCGATCCAAGGCCCAACGACACATCGGGCCCGAACAAGGCCCAAATGAAGACCTCACCCGAAAACGTGAACTCCTGTTCGCAAACCACGTAAGAATGGCCCGTGAACAACCTGTACAAAGTTTGGTGTCGATCCGAGCACAACGGGCCCGACCCAAGGCCCAACGACAAATCGGGCCCGAACATGGCCCGGTCAACACGTTGACCCGAGACGTGAAGCCGTGACCCGATACCACCATAAGAATGCCCGTGAACAACCGTGTCAGCTTTCGTGGCTATCCGACGTCGTTTGGTGGTGTTACGAAGAATCCCGAGAAAACGAACTTACCGGGCCCGCAGGCCCGTGGGCCCGAATCCAGATTATTATTTCCCAAGACCACCGTCAACTTGTCCCGGTGGTTCACATGAAGTTTGGTGCCGTTCCGACCTCGTTTGATACGGTTATGGTTGAACCACACGGGCGCTCGGTCCCGACCCGAGCCCAGTCAACGTTTTGACCCGATCAAATCAGCCCGTGACCCGAAACCACCCTACTTGGGCCCTACAACAGCCACGTAAAGTTTCGGGATGATCCGACGTTCTTTCATGGGGTTACGGACAATCCACGTCAAACAAGCGTCACGGGCCGACCGAGCCGGGCCAACGGGCCCTCGGGACCCGAAAACTGAATTTCTTTCATCCAAACACCTTAAAACACGTTACCGAGGTCTCACGCAAAATTTCATGCCAATCCGACGTCGTTTGATGGGGTTTTGAAAAATTATGATTCCTCAAAAATTTAATGTTTGTTCCTGTCACTTAGCTTTTTGTGCAAAATGTATATATAGGGGAGCGGTGGGTGTTGAGCAGCCCATGCCCGGGCAAGGTAGGAGAGCGCCCAAGCCAAAGGAGGCTGGTGGCGCGCATAACAGCCCAAATGCCCCAACGATGACTGAGAACAAGCGCCCCTCTCCCCTCCCTCCCCCCCACCAAGCGCCCCTCCCCCCCACGTTGCCTGCCCACGTTGCCTCGACGACCAGCAAACCTCGAAAATTATGATTCCTCGAAAAATTAATGTCTGTTCCTGTCACTTTACTTTTTGTGCAAAATGTATATATAGGGGAGACCAGGGGCTTGAGCAACCCCTGTGCCCAAGCATGGGCATGATAGAAGCACACGAGACGCGAGGTTTAAAGCCTATACAAGCAAGGCGTCGGTCTCCCCAAGCCCCGTTGCCTATAAATCAAGCCCGATGCCTTGTAAATGCCCCACACGATGCCTACAAGCAACAACGACGTTTGCTAGTTAATCGATCGATGCCCCACACATTGCAGCATGTTGCCTAGTAAACAAGCCATGCTGCCTTGGAAGCGCCCCACATCATGGCATGTTGCCTAGAACGCTGCCCAGCACGCTGCCCTTGTTCCCGCACGACGACCTGAAAGCGTGGCTGACCACGTGCTTGCCTTCAAAAATTATGATTTCTCAAAAAATTAATGTCTGTTCCTGTCACTTTACTTTTTGTGCAGAATGTATATATAGGGGGGTGGTAGTACTCTTGGGGTAGAGAGGCATGTGCTGGGATGGCATGCCAAGGCATGTGCTGGGATGGCATGCCTTGGTGTGTGCTGGGATGGCATGCCAAGGACAAGCATGTGCTAGGAAGGCATGCCAAGGCCAAGGCAAGCACATGCATTGTGAGTGAGATGAGACGGTTGTCTTTACCCCAAGAGTGCCCAAGGGAGAGGAAAGAGGTGTCAAACGTATGCTGAGCCCCACTTCGGTAGTTTGGCACCCCCATAGGCATTCAGGCAAGCGTGCCTATGGGTAAAGTCGGTAGAGCTTGTCAGCCATGTTGGGTACTATTGTTTGGACGAGATGATGGCACACGTCAAGCTTGCTTTAAGGTAACGTTCTGGCAGCACAGCCAGCCCGCAATTGCTAGTTCAAGCGGGTGGAATCTGCCTATAGGGGCGTTGCTTGCTTGCTTGCTGTGGAATTGGGCACGCCCAATATGTATCATCGACCCACGTAGTTCCTGCATGGCCCCATAGGTATTCAGGCAAGCGTGCCTATGGGTAAAGTCGGTAGAGCTTGTCAGCCATGTTGGGTACTATTGTTTGGACGAGATGATGGCACACGTCAAGCTTGCTTTAAGGTAACGTTCTGGCAGCACAGCCAGCCTGCAATTGCTAGTTCAAGCGTGTGGAATCTGCCTATAGGGGCGTTGCTTGCTTGCTTGCTGTGGAATTGGGCACGCCCAATATGTATCATCGACCCACGTAGTTCCTGCATGGCCCCATAGGTATTCAGGCAAGCGTGCCTATGGGTAAAGTCGCTTGAGCTTGCCAACACCCATGTTAGCTGTAGTCTGGACCGATGATGGCACAAGGATGCTTGCTTTAAGGTAACATTCCGGCAGCACAGCCAGCCCGCAATTGCTAGTTCAAGCGGGTGGAATCTGCCTATAGGGGTGTTGCT
>JARYGA010008650.1:30000-32500 GCA_030545235.1 Helianthus tuberosus
GTATAAAGTTTGGTGTCGATACGAGTATAACGGGCCCGATCCAAGGCCCAACCACACAACGGGTCCGATCAAGGTCTCCGGTCAACACATCGACCGTGAACAACCACGTCAAGTTTGGTGTCGAAACGAGTACAACTGGGACGATCCAAGGCCCAACGATACATCGGGCCCGAACAAGGCCCAATAAAAAAACAGACCCGAGAACGTGAAGTCGTGATCGCAAACCACGTAAGAATGTCCCGTGAACAACTTCACAAAGTTTGGTGTCGATCCGAGCATAACGGGCCCGACCCAAGGCCCAACGACATCGGGCCCGAACAAGGCCCGTTCAACACGTTGACCCGTAACGTGAAGCCGTGGCCCGACACCACCATAAAAATGTCCGCGAGCAACGGTGTCAACTTTCGTGGCGATCCGACGTACAACGGGCCCGATCCAAGGCCCAACGACACATCGGGCCCGAACAAGGCCCAAATGAAGACCTCACCCGAAAACGTGAACTCCTGTTCGCAAACCACGTAAGAATGGCCCGTGAACAACCTGTACAAAGTTTGGTGTCGATCCGAGCACAACGGGCCCGACCCAAGGCCCAACGACAAATCGGGCCCGAACATGGCCCGGTCAACACGTTGACCCGAGACGTGAAGCCGTGACCCGATACCACCATAAGAATGCCCGTGAACAACCGTGTCAGCTTTCGTGGCTATCCGACGTCGTTTGGTGGTGTTACGAAGAATCCCGAGAAAACGAACTTACCGGGCCCGCAGGCCCGTGGGCCCGAATCCAGATTATTATTTCCCAAGACCACCGTCAACTTGTCCCGGTGGTTCACATGAAGTTTGGTGCCGTTCCGACCTCGTTTGATACGGTTATGGTTGAACCACACGGGCGCTCGGTCCCGACCCGAGCCCAGTCAACGTTTTGACCCGATCAAATCAGCCCGTGACCCGAAACCACCCTACTTGGGCCCTACAACAGCCACGTAAAGTTTCGGGATGATCCGACGTTCTTTCATGGGGTTACGGACAATCCACGTCAAACAAGCGTCACGGGCCGACCGAGCCGGGCCAACGGGCCCTCGGGACCCGAAAACTGAATTTCTTTCATCCAAACACCTTAAAACACGTTACCGAGGTCTCACGCAAAATTTCATGCCAATCCGACGTCGTTTGATGGGGTTTTGAAAAATTATGATTCCTCAAAAATTTAATGTTTGTTCCTGTCACTTAGCTTTTTGTGCAAAATGTATATATAGGGGAGGGGTGGGTGTTGAGCAGCCCATGCCCGGGCAAGGTAGGAGAGCGCCCAAGCCAAAGGAGGCTGGTGGCGCGCATAACAGCCCAAATGCCCCAACGATGACTGAGAACAAGCGCCCCTCTCCCCTCCCTCCCCCCCACCAAGCGCCCCTCCCCCCCACGTTGCCTCGACGACCAGCAAACCTCGAAAATTATGATTCCTCGAAAAATTAATGTCTGTTCCTGTCACTTTACTTTTTGTGCAAAATGTATATATAGGGGAGACCAGGGGCTTGAGCAACCCCTGTGCCCAAGCATGGGCATGATAGAAGCACACGAGACGCGAGGTTTAAAGCCTATACAAGCAAGGCGTCGGTCTCCCCAAGCCCCGTTGCCTATAAATCAAGCCCGATGCCTTGTAAATGCCCCACACGATGCCTACAAGCAACAACGACGTTTGCTAGTTAATCGATCGATGCCCCACACATTGCAGCATGTTGCCTAGTAAACAAGCCATGCTGCCTTGGAAGCGCCCCACATCATGGCATGTTGCCTAGAACGCTGCCCAGCACGCTGCCCTTGTTCCCGCACGACGACCTGAAAGCGTGGCTGACCACGTGCTTGCCTTCAAAAATTATGATTTCTCAAAAAATTAATGTCTGTTCCTGTCACTTTACTTTTTGTGCAGAATGTATATATAGGGGGGTGGTAGTACTCTTGGGGTAGAGAGGCATGTGCTGGGATGGCATGCCAAGGCATGTGCTGGGATGGCATGCCTTGGTGTGTGCTGGGATGGCATGCCAAGGACAAGCATGTGCTAGGAAGGCATGCCAAGGCCAAGGCAAGCACATGCATTGTGAGTGAGATGAGACGGTTGTCTTTACCCCAAGAGTGCCCAAGGGAGAGGAAAGAGGTGTCAAACGTATGCTGAGCCCCACTTCGGTAGTTTGGCACCCCCATAGGCATTCAGGCAAGCGTGCCTATGGGTAAAGTCGGTAGAGCTTGTCAGCCATGTTGGGTACTATTGTTTGGACGAGATGATGGCACACGTCAAGCTTGCTTTAAGGTAACGTTCTGGCAGCACAGCCAGCCCGCAATTGCTAGTTCAAGCGGGTGGAATCTGCCTATAGGGGCGTTGCTTGCTTGCTTGCTGTGGAATTGGGCACGCCCAATATGTATCATCGACCCACGTAGTTCCTGCATGGCCCCATAGGTATTCAGGCAAGCGTGCCTATGGGTAAAGTCGGTAGAGCTTGTCAGCCATG
>JARYGA010008650.1:92500-95000 GCA_030545235.1 Helianthus tuberosus
AAGGCCCAACGATACATCGGGCCCGAACAAGGCCCAATAAAAAAACAGACCCGAGAACGTGAAGTCGTGATCGCAAACCACGTAAGAATGTCCCGTGAACAACTTCACAAAGTTTGGTGTCGATCCGAGCATAACGGGCCCGACCCAAGGCCCAACGACATCGGGCCCGAACAAGGCCCGTTCAACACGTTGACCCGTAACGTGAAGCCGTGGCCCGACACCACCATAAAAATGTCCGCGAGCAACGGTGTCAACTTTCGTGGCGATCCGACGTACAACGGGCCCGATCCAAGGCCCAACGACACATCGGGCCCGAACAAGGCCCAAATGAAGACCTCACCCGAAAACGTGAACTCCTGTTCGCAAACCACGTAAGAATGGCCCGTGAACAACCTGTACAAAGTTTGGTGTCGATCCGAGCACAACGGGCCCGACCCAAGGCCCAACGACAAATCGGGCCCGAACATGGCCCGGTCAACACGTTGACCCGAGACGTGAAGCCGTGACCCGATACCACCATAAGAATGCCCGTGAACAACCGTGTCAGCTTTCGTGGCTATCCGACGTCGTTTGGTGGTGTTACGAAGAATCCCGAGAAAACGAACTTACCGGGCCCGCAGGCCCGTGGGCCCGAATCCAGATTATTATTTCCCAAGACCACCGTCAACTTGTCCCGGTGGTTCACATGAAGTTTGGTGCCGTTCCGACCTCGTTTGATACGGTTATGGTTGAACCACACGGGCGCTCGGTCCCGACCCGAGCCCAGTCAACGTTTTGACCCGATCAAATCAGCCCGTGACCCGAAACCACCCTACTTGGGCCCTACAACAGCCACGTAAAGTTTCGGGATGATCCGACGTTCTTTCATGGGGTTACGGACAATCCACGTCAAACAAGCGTCACGGGCCGACCGAGCCGGGCCAACGGGCCCTCGGGACCCGAAAACTGAATTTCTTTCATCCAAACACCTTAAAACACGTTACCGAGGTCTCACGCAAAATTTCATGCCAATCCGACGTCGTTTGATGGGGTTTTGAAAAATTATGATTCCTCAAAAATTTAATGTTTGTTCCTGTCACTTAGCTTTTTGTGCAAAATGTATATATAGGGGAGGGGTGGGTGTTGAGCAGCCCATGCCCGGGCAAGGTAGGAGAGCGCCCAAGCCAAAGGAGGCTGGTGGCGCGCATAACAGCCCAAATGCCCCAACGATGACTGAGAACAAGCGCCCCTCTCCCCTCCCTCCCCCCCACCAAGCGCCCCTCCCCCCCACGTTGCCTCGACGACCAGCAAACCTCGAAAATTATGATTCCTCGAAAAATTAATGTCTGTTCCTGTCACTTTACTTTTTGTGCAAAATGTATATATAGGGGAGACCAGGGGCTTGAGCAACCCCTGTGCCCAAGCATGGGCATGATAGAAGCACACGAGACGCGAGGTTTAAAGCCTATACAAGCAAGGCGTCGGTCTCCCCAAGCCCCGTTGCCTATAAATCAAGCCCGATGCCTTGTAAATGCCCCACACGATGCCTACAAGCAACAACGACGTTTGCTAGTTAATCGATCGATGCCCCACACATTGCAGCATGTTGCCTAGTAAACAAGCCATGCTGCCTTGGAAGCGCCCCACATCATGGCATGTTGCCTAGAACGCTGCCCAGCACGCTGCCCTTGTTCCCGCACGACGACCTGAAAGCGTGGCTGACCACGTGCTTGCCTTCAAAAATTATGATTTCTCAAAAAATTAATGTCTGTTCCTGTCACTTTACTTTTTGTGCAGAATGTATATATAGGGGGGTGGTAGTACTCTTGGGGTAGAGAGGCATGTGCTGGGATGGCATGCCAAGGCATGTGCTGGGATGGCATGCCTTGGTGTGTGCTGGGATGGCATGCCAAGGACAAGCATGTGCTAGGAAGGCATGCCAAGGCCAAGGCAAGCACATGCATTGTGAGTGAGATGAGACGGTTGTCTTTACCCCAAGAGTGCCCAAGGGAGAGGAAAGAGGTGTCAAACGTATGCTGAGCCCCACTTCGGTAGTTTGGCACCCCCATAGGCATTCAGGCAAGCGTGCCTATGGGTAAAGTCGGTAGAGCTTGTCAGCCATGTTGGGTACTATTGTTTGGACGAGATGATGGCACACGTCAAGCTTGCTTTAAGGTAACGTTCTGGCAGCACAGCCAGCCCGCAATTGCTAGTTCAAGCGGGTGGAATCTGCCTATAGGGGCGTTGCTTGCTTGCTTGCTGTGGAATTGGGCACGCCCAATATGTATCATCGACCCACGTAGTTCCTGCATGGCCCCATAGGTATTCAGGCAAGCGTGCCTATGGGTAAAGTCGGTAGAGCTTGTCAGCCATGTTGGGTACTATTGTTTGGACGAGATGATGGCACACGTCAAGCTTGCTTTAAGGTAACGTTCTGGCAGCACAGCCAGCCTGCAATTGCTAGTTCAAGCGTGTGGAATCTGCCTATAGGGGCGTTGCTTGCTTGCTTGCTGTGGAATTG
>JARYGA010008651.1:0-28543 GCA_030545235.1 Helianthus tuberosus
GCAGCATTCGCTGCATTCACACTCATTTAACCACTCTTCTCACCACTCATCTCATCATTCATCACACCATTCTCATTCTCATAATTCTTATTCACAGGGTCACTTTAACCCTGATGATTACATTAATGCACCACCGGAATATAATCCATTGGGCCCCGAGGACCACTTCTTGCAGGATATGGATATGGTTGACGATCCAGATCCAGCAATGCCACTGTCTAGGACGCCTACGCATCCCATTGATATTTCGAGCGGTTCGTCTTTTGCGGGATCTCCCTATCGAGGTCCCGATTCCTTTAAAGAATGGTTTGGGCAGTGGGATTTTGTTAACACCCTTCTTATCACAACACCCCACCACAACAGCCACATGAGGAGCCGCACTAAGAGGCGGTGACTCTACCACCATTGCCAGTTGAGGAACCACCTCAACCACCTCCTGAGCCACCAAGACGAAGGAGGAATGCACGCATGTTCATGCGAGGGGGACCAAGATTTAGTTCCCCAGAAGCTTTAAGCACTTACCCTCCGATTCTCGAAGATCCACAAATGGGTGGACCTTCACACGCAGTGCCAGAAATTGATACCACACTGGCTACCTTCGCACCACCGATGGGTTATGAAAACCCAATACCTACTTACCCAGGTCCAACTGGGTACAACCCGTTTGAATATCAAGCTCCTGCTCACGACCCATATGTCGAAGCAGCTAACTTTAGCGCTCTCTATCCCTCACCATTTCCACCAGCATACTCAACTGGGTATCCTGTTCAAGGCTATCAATACCCTTCTTATCAGCAACAACCTCCACCTCAACAACCACAAACGCAAGAAATCTTACAAAGGTTGGAAGAGGTTGAACACAGGGTAGAGGAACGGGAAAGAAGGACCCATAAATTCCTTAAGGGTCTTGCAAACTTCATAAAGGGAAAGAAGAAGTAGAAAATTTTATTTTATTTTGTATTGTAGTTTCAATTAAGTCCCTGCGTGGACATTTCTTTTATTTTAGTCCCTGCAAGGACTTGTTTCTTTTCTTTAGTCCCCGCGTGGACAATTAATTTCAAAGACCCGTTTAGGGAACTTTTGCAGTCTTTTAGCACTATTAATGGAATCTTTCTTTTGAAATTATATATGTAATTTAATACATCAACATGCAAATAATCATTTCAAATTTTTATTGATCTGCGTTGAAATTTCAAAGATGTTCTTAAAGGTATAACCTAGCCACAATATCAATGGCTATGATGGTATAACCCTCTTAAGACAATAATTCCTTGTTAACATCTAAAAACATGTTAACACTCCTGGCAGTGTGGCTTGAGAAACCACACCAGCCTTCAAAGTATTGGACTTTTCCAATTCCTTTCATAGCCTAAATGATCAATATGAATCATGCCTAATAACATCGAATACGATGTCTATATTAAAACATCCAATTGAGGTGTTCTTCCTACGGGCCAATTTGTATTCATGACAAAGATGGTTGTATTTTATAACTTCTTGTCCAAAAAGGCGAGGAACTATGTTCGACCCTTAAAAACCTTTGATCTAAAAGATCATTGATTATGTTTTAAATTGTCCTAGTGACAAGGCCTTTTGTGCCATCTAAATGTCCTTCGAGACGAGCATTTGTGCTATATGTAAATGTCTATACGACATTGACAGTTGTAACTTATGTCCCCTGTCTAAAAAATATAAAGGATTATATCCTACTTAAATGCCAATAATGGTTCATTTGCAACCTTGGCAAATCATAATCAAGTAATTTCTGACTCATTATCTTAATGGCCTATATGGTTTATTTATACCATGGCCATCTAATCATCAAATACGATGATTCATTATATAATCTAAACAAATCATTATTGTTTGATTTTGGTATTCAAATCATTGTTGGCTCCGATGAAGCTAATAGTCACCCAGTTGAGGGAAACAAAAATGTTACAAGGCTGCACATTACTGGTGCTAAACTACAAGCCATGATAAACACCGCAGTTACTCAAGCTGTGAACAATATGTTTAAAGAACCGAGTAATGCTCGATCTAAAACTCTTCCAAAGTCCCTATTGAAACCGCATACGTCGCAAAAGGATGAATCTCAACATTCATCCAATCAAAGAACTGAACCCCAAAAGATTGTGTTTATCAGACTTCCAAATACAACGAGGGTTGTAATTACAAATACTTTGTCTCTTGTAAAACAAGGGATTTCAATGGGGAAAAGGGAGCTATTGATTGTATGAGGTGGTTGGACGAAATGGAAACAGTTGTAGATATCAGTGGGTGTGCCAAGGAGAACATTGTTAAGTTTGTATCTCAGTCCTTTAAAGGTGACGCCCTGACATGGTGGAAAGCCTTGGTGCAATCCACAGGAAAGATTCCGTTGTATAACCTCTCTTGGGTTAAGTTTGTTGAACTTGTGAAAGAAATTTATTGTCCACCGCATGAGGTGGAAAAGGTGGAGACTGATTTCCTCACTCTAGTTATGAAAGATTTGGATTGTAGGTCTTATGTTACTAGTTTTAATTCAATGTCCCGACTCGTTCCATACCTGGTCACTCCAGAGTCAAAGCGCATTGCGTGCTTCATTGGTGGGTTAGCCCCTGAAATCAAAGGGAATGTCAAGGCTTCTAAGCCTACTTCTTATAGGTATGCTGTAGATCTATCACTGTCACTTACTTTAGATGTGATAAGGAGTAAGTCTAAGAGGACCACTGAGGACGGAAAGAAAAAAAGAGAGGATGATCAGTCCCACCTGTCTAACAAGAAGAAGGAGGGTAGTTCCAGGTTTAAGAAGGATCAGTCTGGTAACAAACCCATGTGCAAGGTTTGTGATGAAAGGCATTTTGGGAAATGTAATCTGGATCCACAAGCCAAGCCTTGTGGAATCTGCAAAAAGAAAGGGCACAAAACCTTGGAGTGCCGAAACATAAAGGATGCAACCTGCTGTGGTTGTAATGAAAAAGGGCACATTAAGACTAACTGCCCTAAGAACACCAAGAAGCCTGATGAGGCGAAAAAGACAAATGCAAGGGTGTTTCAGATGAACGCCAAGGAAGCGGTGAATAATGATAAAGTTATAACAGGTACCTTCCTTATTAATGATATTTATACAAGAGTTTTATTTGATTCAGGTGCTGATAAGTCATTTGTAGACCATAGGTTTAGTAAGTTGATGAATCTGCCTATTAAAACTCTAGACATTAAATATGAGGTAGAACTCCCAGATGGTACCTTAGAAACCGCTTCAACTCTTCTTAATGGATGCTTTATATCCATTAAGAATCATTCTATTCCGCTATCTCTTTTGCCAATGAAATTGGCTGGGTTTGATGTAGTTTTAGGCATGGATTGGTTGTCATGTAACCAATCCCAAATCGCTTGCGATAAGAAACTAGTTAACATAAAAGCCCCATCTGGTGAGTTAGTCACCATTCATGGAGATACACACTATGGGTTGCCTGACAATGTATCCATACTCAAAGCATCAAAGAATCTGAAGAGCAGATGTGTCATCTACATGGCACAGGTGACAGTAGATGATCCAAAACCCACGATTGAAGACATTCCAATCGTTTCTGAATACCCTGATGTCTTCCCTGATGAACTACCTGGATTACCTCTAGAAAGGCAAGTTGAGTTCAGGATAGGCATTCTACCAGGAGCAGCACCAATTGCACGAGCTCCTTACCGATTAGCACCTACAGAAATGAAAGAGCTAAGAACCTAGTTGGATGACATATTGGAAAAGGGTTTTATACAGCCCAGCTCTTCACCTAGGGGAGCACCCATATTGTTTGTGAAGAAGAAAGATGGTTCAATGCGTCTGTGCATTGATTACCGCGAGCTAAACAAAGTAACAATCAAGAACCGTTATCCATTGCCCAGGATCGACGATCTGTTTGATCAACTACAAGGGGCAAGCTTCTTCTCAAAGATTGATTTAAGATCGGGGTATCATCAACTCAAAGTTAGAACTGAAGATGTACCTAAAACCGCGTTTAGAATGAGGTATGGCCACTGTGAGTTCTTAGTGATGCCCTTTGGGCTCACTAATGCACCTGCAGCATTCATGGACCTCATGAATCGAGTCTGCAAACCATACTTAGATAAGTTTATCATGGTCTTTATAGATGATATACTTATTTATTCTCGTAATTAAGCTGATCACGAGAAACACCTTCGGTGCATTCTAGGATTGCTACAACAGGAGAAGCTTTACGCTAAATTATCCAAGTGCGAATTCTGGCTTCGCGAAGTCCAATTTCGTGGACATGTTGTAAGCGAGCGTGGTATACAAGTAGATCCTGCCAAGATAGAAGCAATCATGAACTGTGAAGCACCTAAAACACCTACAAAGATTCGCAGCTTTCTGGGATTAGCATGTTATTACAGAAGATTCATTGAGAACTTCTCAAGGATAGCTGCACCGCTAACTACTTTAACCAGCAAAAATGTAAAGTTTGATTGGGGTCCTAAACAGCAAGAGTCCTTTGA
The DNA here is from genome assembly GCA_030545235.1 of Helianthus tuberosus. Taxonomy (NCBI): domain Eukaryota; kingdom Viridiplantae; phylum Streptophyta; class Magnoliopsida; order Asterales; family Asteraceae; genus Helianthus; species Helianthus tuberosus. Next base: position 4,495 of record JARYGA010008651.1, read on the forward strand.
TATCCTCAAACAAAAGTTGAGCAATGCCCCTGTGTTAACATTGCCAGAGGGGATTGAAGAATTTGTTGTATACTGTGATGCTTCACACACTAGCATGGGATGTGTGCTTATACAAAGAGGCAAAGTGATTGCCTATGCATCACGACAACTGAAGGTGCACGAAACGAATTACACCACCCATGATCTGGAATTAGGTGTCGTTGTATTTGCACTTAAATTGTGGAGACATTACTTGTATGGAACCAAATGTGTGATATACTCAGATCACAAAAGTCTCCAACACTTGTTTAATCAGAAAGATCTCAATATGAGACAACGCCTTTGGATGGAAACTTTAAACAATTATGATTGCGAAATTCGCTACCATCCTGGCAAAGAGAATGTAGTCGCTGATGCTCTAAGCCGAAATGAAAGAGTCAAACCTATACAGATTAATGCTAAGAGTATCGAACTTAAGAACAACTTGAATGAAAAGTTGTTGGCCGCCCAGAAAGAAGCTGTATTGGAAGCTAACTTTCCAAAAGAAAGGCTAGGTGCAACTTTTGATCAGCTGACACCAGGGAACGATGGAATCCTCATATTAAATAGTCGAATCTGGGTTCCCATTCGTGGAGGACTTAGAGACATAATACTCCAGGAAGCTCATAATTCCAGATACTCAGTTCACCCTGGAGGTGATAAAATGTACCAAGATTTAAAGGCAAACTATTGGTGGATGGGTTTGAAGAAATCCATAGCCACACATGTAGCTAAGTGTCAGACGTGCGCTCAAGTTAAAGCTGAACATCAGAAGCCGTCAGGACTACTACAACAACTAGAACTTCCCACGTGGAAATGGGAAATGGTAACTATGGATTTCATTACCAAATTACCAAAGACAAGGCGTGGAAACGATACGATATGGGTCATAGTTGACAGACTGACTAAGTCAGCTCATTTCTTACCCATTAAGGAGACTCATAGCTCCGATAAGCTAGCTCAGTTGTATGTGGACGAGATTGTATCTCTCCACGGAGTGCTAGTATCTATTATATCCGGTAGAGATACTAGATACACCTCTTATTTTTTGAAAAGTTTCCAACAATCATTAGGCACTCCTTTGAATTTCAGTACTGCTTACAATCCTCAAACGGATGGACAAAGTGAGCGTACAATTCAAACATTAGAAGACATGCTTCGCGCATGTGTCATTGATTTAGTTGGTAGCTGGGATGACCACCTTCCCTTGATTGAATTCTCCTATAATAATAGTTACCATACTAGCATACAGGTTGCGCCCTTTGAGGCATTATATAGGAGGAAATGCAGAACGCCTGTTTGTTGGGCAGAAGTTGGAGAGACTCAGTTATCAGGACCTGAAATCATATCCTTGAGACAACAGACAAGATTGTCCAAATTCGTGATCGCCTAAAAGCTGCCAGAGATAGGCAAAAAAGGTATGCAGATAAGAGGTGAAAACATCTAAAGTTTGAGGTAGGAGACAAAGTCTTACTAAAGGTATCACCCTGGAAAGGTGTGATGCGCTTTGGTAAGAAGAGCAAGTTAAGCCCGAGGTACATCGAACCATTTGAGATCATCAAATGTGTCGGCAGTGTAGCATATAAACTAAACTTGCCTGAGGAGCTTAGTGGAATTCGCAATGTATTCCACATTTGTAACTTAAAGAAATGTCTAGCTGATAAATCGCTAGCAATGTCTCATAAAGACGTACAGATTGATGAAAGCCTGAGGTTTGTTGAAAGACCTATATCGATCGAGGATCGACAGGTTAAAAAGCTCTGAAGGAAGCACGTACCGATAGTGAAGGTGAAATGGGATGTCCGTAGAGGCCCTGAATATACATGGGAGGTTGAGTCCACTATGCGACAAAAGTACCCTCACTTATTTCAGTAAATCTCGGGGTTGGGATTTCTTTTAAGGGGGTGAGGATATAACACCTCATAAAAACATGTCCAATTATGTGAAGACACGTGTCCTAAACCCTAAACATATGAAAGATTGAGTTTGATGGACTAAAGTTGATAAACGATGAAAACACGTATGCGGAGGGACTAAAAGTGTCAACGTGCTAATTTAATCCTCTGAGTTACCTTTTACAAAAACCGAGATTTTATAATGTTATTACATGCTCTCGAGAATGATCAAAAGTTTTATATAATAGTTAAGGGCCTAAAGGTGTCAAGTTTGAAAGATTCCATTTTTCTAGTCAACCTCTTACGGACCGCAAGGACCCAGGCTTACGGTCCGTAAAGAGGGTACCTGGGCGATACAATTCAATATCGGTTACGGACCGTAAGGGGTCAGGCTTACGGTCCGTAAAGCCTGTATCAGGGCAGTAATTTTTTGACAGTAGCAAGTTTCTGCCATTAACCAACTTATACACTTAGAACTCGATACCAGCAGCTTGTTGATAGTTTTTAAAACCACCAAGGACACTTGTGATGATCTTGGACACTCCCTAACACTTGGCTTGATCCTTGATCATCACCTTCAACTATAAATAGAGACCTTATGTTGCCATTTTCTTTGCTCATCTCAAAAATCATTCTTCTCACTCTTGCTTGGAGATTCCTGATAAAGGAGACTCTCTCTAGTCTAGAAGATTCAAGCTAGGACCCTTTGTAAGTGTCCCTAGCCACTTTAGTTCAGTTTTAGAGGTTTTATGACCCAAAGGCAAAGTTATCGTAAAATGAGTTTGACCTTCGGTTAAAACCTAAATGGTCCAGCCAATGTACGAGGCGAATGTGGCCCTGTGACCATAATTAGGTAGGGGTTAATCCCTCAAAAGGGCATCTCCTAATTTTCTCGCTTGCTTAGTTAATTATCGGGTCAAAGTATTTTATAAAAAAAGTCAACGGGTTAAATTTGTAAATAATAATCAAAACTAATAATGCAGAGGTTATAAATCACATTTTGTCACTTAAATAACTTGGTAAATATTATTAGAACATGTCTAAGCATGTTCAACCCGACAATTCCGAGTTTAAGTCTGGTTCGCAACCGAAAGTCGCAAAAGCTTGACTTTTGCTTTAATTTTCAGTTCTGACCCAATTAAGCTTAATTCCTTGGTGTTTTAAGCTTTCATTGTGACCATTTAATATTGTAGTATAACTCTCTGAGGTTATATTACCTGGTCACTAAGTATTTTGAATTATATGCATGTTTATGTTATTATGCTTCAATTGACTATTATGCCCTTATGTTATAAAAATAAGATTTTTGAATAAATGATCATGCAAATAACTTAGGTACTGAATTATAAACATGTCTAGATAATTTTGACATTATATTCTGGTCTCAAATTGATGTTATGCAAAATATCATTAATTTAGCTTTTATAAAGACTAAACTACCCTTTTTGTATAAATCTTGTTTAAACATAAATTTTGACACAAAACTCATTACCCACTATTATGATATCATTTTTAGAAATTTTTGGAATGTTGAGTCAGATTATATACTGACCTTAACATTGAGTTATTGTATAATTTCAATAATTAACGATAATGTCCTTTTTGTAAATAAAATGAGTTTTATAAATAATAAACATGCCAAACTTTTTGTTACTGATCTAATATGAAAAATAAAATATTTTGACCATCCAAGGCTAGTCAAAATATCAGAATCAGATAAACTTTGCAAATATCGTCAATTATCGGTTTTTACGCTAAATAGGTGCATAGTATGGTTTAAAACCATAATTAGCACCCAAGACTTGTTACCTGCTAAAATTATAAGTAATTTTTAATCTTTTTACAGTAAGTATATGTTGGTGCATTTGTCTGTTGACTTCGTCTTATATCGAGTCTTAGTTTCGTTGCGGATCCGAACAAGATTGATGTCATCATCATTGATGATGACATCATAAATATGACATCATCTCTTACATCATGCAAACAAGATACACGAAATCAATGCATGAAATAGAATGATTTAATTTAGATTTCGCTTGAATTGTTCTTGTGTGATTCCGCTCGAAAAGTCAAGTCAGTGATTCCGCCCGAAATGACAATGTGTCATTTGGAGCGGAATTAGAACCCCTATATATATGTGTGTTAGTTTCTCATTTGGTACCGGATCGTCAAGTTGTAGCCGAACTGCTGCCAAATTTTTCTGTGATCAATTAATGAGAAACTGTGTTTAAAGTGATATTCTGTCTATTTCTACTCCATTCTCTTTGATTCGAACTGTTTGTGTGATTCCGCCGCATAAACAGTGGTATTTTGACTCTGATTGACTCACTAGATCGTCAATATCGATCCTACAATCAAAGTAACAAGCCCATGTGATTGTGTCGGCCCAATTTGAATTTGTCTCCATTAAAAATTTTATATTACTTTGCATGAGATAAAGTGAATTGATTGTGTGCATTATTCAGTTGCATTAATCAGTTGTCGTATTCACGTGATTACATTGTTCGAAGTACATTGAAAGTCAAGTTTAATTGATTGAAGTTGTAGTGTCATATCAAATCAGCCAACTTAGGTTTTTGTCGTGTAGTACTATTAATCAAGTGGGGTCACAATCCGATTCAAGGTGATTTGTCAAGCATCGGATACCCGTCTGAGCGAATCCTCACTCGATCCGTTGTCACCAGATTTTTGCCACTCAATCAGATATTCATCTGATTCAGTTGTTTGATAAAGTGATTGAACTGACCATTTTCGTATCATTTGAAAATCTGTTTTGGTAAATCTTTCAATACTAAAACATGGGTTCTGAGATTTATATTGCACTGAACAAGTTTGATAGTTTTACAGGTATCAAGGGAGAGTCTACAAAAGAATTGATCGATAGGTATGCTGAGTTGCATTTAGAGATGAGGCGTTTGAACATTAACAAAATGGATGAGACATGGGTTGACAAGTTGGCGAATGCTTTACCAAAGGATGTGTGGGGTACTTATTTGATGGTGTTGAAAAACAATTCAGATTATGTTAATCTCAACCTTAGTGCATTCGTCGAGAAGATTGAAGCTCAAGAACTTGAATTCCAAAAGATTAGAAAATTGAAGTCTGATTCAGGAGAGAAGTGTTTAAACTGTGAAAATCTGAATCAGACAATGCCAAATTCTTGAAGGATTTGGAGAGTTTGACATTGGAAATCAAAAATTTGAAGGATGAGAAGAAATCTGATGATAAAATTATTCTTGAACTGCAGGAAAATTATGAGAAATTGAAATCTGAAAATGTCAAACTGTTAATTGATTTGGATAGTTTGACATTGAAAAACGATATTTTGAAAGAAAAGGAAAAAGAATTTGAAAATGAAAAATTAAAATTTGAAAAAGATTTTCAAAGTCAAATGAAGATTTTAGAAGATGAGAAATCTGCTATTTTTAAAAATAATCTTGAAAACAGATTGAAATAAACTCTCATCTTCAGAAAATCATTCGGCTTGAAAATGAAGCTGAAAAAGCTCGGATTAAAATCAAAGAGCTTGAAGAAAAATTGAAAGGTTTTGAGACTTCGTCATCAACACTAGATTATCCATGTCCAAAACCGATCAATTCTGTTCCAATAAGTGACAATGTCACAAATTATGACAAAGTCATAATTGAAGATTGTGATGATAAAGCTGATGATGAAAAAGAGAAAAAGAAAATATTTTTGGAATTAAAAGAAAATTTTAAAGAAACTGTTTTACATTCGACTGAAATAGGTGAATGCTCAAAGCAAAAACCTGTTAAGAAGAAAGTAGAACAAAAACAAAATGTTAAAAATTCGAAAAATTTTCAAAACAACAATAAAAGCTCATCAGTTCAATCATCCAATCAAGATAAAAAACCACAAAAATTGAAAAACCAAAATTCACAAAAAGTTGGTGATATGTGGTGCAGGTTTGACCACAGTGCTTCAAAGATAAATCTAGCTTTCATGAGAAATGATGATTACCATAAAGCCAGACAATGCTATGATCTAAGCGTTTGGTGTGAAAGTGGTGAATGGTATGATAACAGAATGTGCTACACTTGTGGTGTTCAAGGACACATTGCTGTTAACTGCCAGAATCAGTGGTTTGAGACGAGGAGATGCTATAATTGCCAAATCAAAGGACATATTGCAAGAGATTTCCCAATGAGATCAAATGAAAGATCGAGGGCTGATTCTCAGAAATTGGCAAAGAAACCAGTCAATGTCAAGCCCAAAGAACAGAAAGTGGAAGAAAAGAAAGTAAAGCTTTCACAAGGGCAGAAAGACAGACTGAGGAAGAAGAGGAAGAAAGCACGAGAGTATCTCGAAAGGATTTTGTCCTCGGATACAACAAGAAAATCAGATAAAAGTTCTGATAAATCGTCTTGCTCTCCAAAGAATGACAAATCAAGCAAAACGAATTCATCAGATACAAATCTGAGGACAGAATGGTGTGTGAAGAAAGAAAAAGTTCCTGGCGATGAATTTGTTTCTTCGAAAACAAAGGAGCCACGTTCTGGCAAAGAATCTGATTCGTCAAAATCAGAGGAGCCATTTGTTGATCAAAAAGGAGAAATTCAGTTACGCCAATGGATGATATCAACTTTCCACCATTGCGAACTGAAAATTTTAAACAAAAAGATGGGAAAGTGAAAATTTCGAATCAGTTCTATTCTGAAAAAAAAAAGAATTTGATATCAAAAAGGCTTTCAATAGCAAAGTATTAAATATTTTTTGGAAAGATGGTTGAGAGTAAGGTAAAAGGGGTTAAAGAATTTTATGAAACAAAAAGGAATGTTCAAACCCCGAATGAAAATAACTCAAATACACCCAAGGACCGTCAGGCTTGGGTGAATCTCTTTAACTGAAAAACCTGACTTGCCGGAACTCCCAGGTTGGTAATTGGGGAGTAGGAATCGGCATCTTTCTTGATAAATTCACTTCGGTGATATTTCGACTTTCAAAAGAATAATCAAGGACATTAAGTTGTACTTGATTTATCTTTTCTTCAAGTGATTGTGTTGTGATAATTCTACAAGTAGATTGTGAAAGAACAATGTGATGAAACCCCATGTTTGTGAAATGACACACAAAACTAATTTTCCGGAAAAACCATTTTGATTAAAACAAACTTAAGTGTTTTGAAATCTAAATGGGAAAACAGTTTGTTGTCAGGGGGAGTTCTGATTGTTTAAGCCAAGTGGATGGCGAATTGAGGCAATTCTCATCAGTTTGTCATTTTGATTGTATAGTCTACTACTTTATTTTTTCAAATTTTCCCAGGAAATCAAAATTTGAAATATAATTTTGATTTTAGGGTGAGAAAAATTTAAAAAAAAAAATTAGAAAATTTGAAAATGTCAAAAACATTGAAAAATGCAAAAATGAGTTTTGTTGTAAAAAGAGGAGATGATAGTAGATCAGTGAGACTGTTACAGCATGCTAAAGAAATGGAGAGATAAAATGTGATAAACGATCTCACTAAAGATGTGACGATAGGCTCAGCTAGACTAGTAGATTTGCGATAACGATACAAACCTAAATGTTTAAGACTAGTTCTAGTGGGAAACATGGTCAAAAGCATAGTACTTAGTTTTGTCCTTCTTGATTGTGTGCCTACTCAGTAATCCCTGATTGTCGAAAGACATAAAACTGGTTAAGTTTATGAACTTTCACAACTTTGCTGAAAAGTCGCTGTGATTGTGCATTTCTTTTTGCAAAAATTTAAACTTGTTTTATTTCTTTATTTTGTTTAAGCATTGGACATCCTCTGCGTATACGTGAGTATCACCTGGATGTTATTGCCTAAACGTTCTGCTTTATTTTCTTTGGTGTTTCGTTTAAGCTTTGGATCACCTCTGCGTATACGGGAGTATCGACCTGGTGGTTAAAGCCTAAACAATTTCAACTTATTTTATTTTTCTTATTTTGTTTAAACATTGGACTTTCTCTGCGTATACGGAAGTATCGACCTGATTGTTAATGTTTAAACATTCTGCTTTGTTTTCGCACAAATCACAGTTGATAAAAGTTTAAAGGCATTACTTGAGTTAGTGTATTGCATGATGAGGGGATATGCTGAGATCGTGGGGTCCATAAGAACTTAGTGCAAAATTAATATACCTTAATCGTATCGGTAAGCATATCGAAAGTTTTTAGATTGAGTTTAAGAGGACAACTATATCGTCAATCAACGTGAATCATTTAGAATTTAATATGTTTAAAGCTTAACGGTGCTAGTGATTTGTCTTAAAAACTGATATGATCCTCTTAAGCAAACTCACAAAAAATATTGTTTGTAAATATTTCTTTACTGCATTTCATTAAAAACAAAAATTCCAAAAAGATTTTAGTGTGTTTTAGCATAATTTTTTTTTTAAAAAGCCAAAAAGATTTTCGACAACTGATGTTGAAGAGCTGATTCTCAAAATTCCAAGTGCTAAACATGATGAATGATATTGGATTGGGAAAGTTTATTTGAGTTGAGAAAGGTTTTTGAAATGAATAAATGAAAATCATTAATTTGAAACCATTTTAATCATTTTAAATTCAAGTGGTAAGCATAAAGTTTATCTTACTATTGGTTAGAGTATATGCAGGTATGCAGCTAGTGAATTCCAGATTGCTATCCCAGCTTGTCGAAAGGGGGAGTCTGTAGTCGTAAAAGCCAGGTTCCTGATCTTGTTGCTACGGAGAGCCAGGAGATGGTCCTGAATCTGTGATAGCTGCTAATGCTAAGAAGATAGAGAGTGCTATATCAGATTATGATCCCGGAACAACGTAAGGGGGAGTTTGTTAGCAATAGGGTGATTGAAGAGAGAGTGTGAAGACTGATTAAGACTGAAGTTTTGACATACTAACGTCTCGTACTGAAGACTCCGTCAACATCCAAGGGGGAGACTGTTGGTGCATTTGTCTGTTGACTTCGTCTTATATCGAGTCTCAGTTTCGTTGCGGATCCAAACAAGATTGATGTCATCATCATTGATGATGACATCATAAATATGACATCATCTCTTACATCATGCAAACAAGATACACGAAATCAATGCATGAAACAGAATGATTTAATTTAGATTTCGCTTGAATTGTTCTTGTGTGATTCTGCTCGAAAAGTCAAGTCAGTGATTCCGCCCGAAATGACAATGTGTCATTTGGAGCAGAATTAGAATCCCTATATATATGTGTGTTAGTTTCTCATTTGGTACCGGATCGTCAAGTTGTAGCCGAACTGCTGCCAAAATTTTCTGTGATCAATTAATGAGAAACTGTGTTTAAAGTGATATTCTGTTTATTTCTACTCCATTCTCTTTGATTCGAACTGTTTGTGTGATTCTGCCGCATAAACAGTGGTATTTTGACTCTGATTGACTCACTAGATCGTCAATATCGATCCTACAGTTATGAACTCAGACTTCTAATTATGTCCTTAAAAGCATATGTGAAATGACCAAAATACCCTTTTGGGGCATAATTTGGCCATAAATGGTAAACCATACATATGTATGATATCCTACTGATATAACATTATAAAATAAATATTTTGCAGAATGTTTTTGACCAGAGCATCAGTTTACCTGTAAATCTCTTTTATAAATCCTAAAATGACCAAAATGCCCTTATGAGGCTTAATTCAATTTTAAATACTTTTTGGGCATATATTTTGACATCCTACTGATGTCTTAACATATTTTAAGCATAATAATATATGAGACTTGTATATGATTCATTCGGTTACTCGTTATGCATTTATGCATTCGGTTCGGTTTATGTAACTAGTTTGCATAAATTAGCCGAAACGGGTTTAACCTTGTCATTTAAACTTAAAAATCCAGAATGTATTTAGTTTACCCATATTATACAAGTATTCAAACTTTTCAGGTCTAAATCACATTCCATTCCGGTCTCCGCTTAATCTAGCGTTCCGAACCGTAAAACATTTTTATGACTAACCGGTCTAAGTCTTTGACTTAAATAAGACCCGTTAGTATCCTAATAGGTTAATAAACCTTCCATACAGATTAAGTAGCTTCGGTAGAAGATATTTGCATAAGGTCTAAGGAAACATACGGCTGAGTAGCATCTTTGCACAACTAGCTCAGGTAAATACTTTTAACTTATTTTCCCTATACGGGCTTGGGATATGGTAAATTATTATCGCTTGGTCGGGTATGAGATCATTTAATCGGATTGTGATTTAATAAATCTGCATAACCCTTTTAATCTGTATTGTTTGATAACATAAACATTGGGGGTTAACGGCCGTGTCCTGGATATCCTCGGCTCATTTAAAATTATAAATGGCCACGACCTATGTACAGGGTGTAGGCATACACCTGACAGATGCAAATGCTAAATATTAAATAACCCACATGTTGGGGATAACTCCTTTGTGGGTTTTATAAGTGGTGAGTCGGTTAATCATGACCGGCTTCCAAACCAGCCCCAATTGTATGACAAACATGTAAATCTGTATACAAGATTTTAATAAAGATTGTGCCAAGTTATAAATGATCTTTATGCCAGGTGCGCCTAAACCAATTTTCATAAACTCTTTTCAAATGAGTCGGTTAATTGTATTTACCAGTGAAAACTGACGTATTTCCAAATACTAAGTGAAAGGTACCTCTCGAAATTAGGCTGGAGCTACTTGGTGTCAAATAAGAGGATCTTGCAAATCCTTATGTAACACCCCGTGTTTTCACGAGTGAAAGTCAAAGTCAATGTCAAAGTCAACGACCGTTTTCGCGCAACTTGACTCGTAGAAATGTTTTTATTTTAATTATATTATGTGGAGTAAGTGTCGTTCATTACAATAATCGAATCGTATTAACCGTATTTCAATCGACCTACGACTGTGAATGAAAGGAAGTAACAATGCGATAAAGTTAATCAAGCTATGCTAATCAAAATCGACATCGAACCGTAACTCGAACTGTGCATTTTATTTGTTATTTATACGTGTGTGTGTGCCTTACATGTTACCTGTGCATGTTTATTTTATGTTATGTTGGGATAATCAAGCGAACTCCAATCGAACACGAAGTCTAACTCGAATGTAAACGAATCCGAACCCGAATCCCGAGTCGAACCATATAAGAAGTAGTTGGGACTGAAAGTAATTTGACTAGGAAACCCTATCGAATCGCTCGCAAATCGAAACCGAAGCAACATCGCACCGAACACACCAAAGCAGGCGGCATCCGCACGGATGGCCAATCCGCACAGATTGCCAATCCGCACGGATGACCTATCCGCGCGGATAGCCTACCCGGGTGCGTGCCATGCGCACGGCTCACCCTTTCCCTTTTTGGCATCCTATAAATACACAGGTCACTCTCCAACTTTTCCACTTTTGGCAAGTGACGTCCGAACCGCACGCATTCTTCACTTTTTCTCAGATTTCTCTCAATCCAGGTAGGATCTTGCACTAATTCTTGTACATCTTTGATCACTACACAATTCTACACATTTCCATCTTTCAAATCTTCACTTTTAACTATGAAATCATCCGGATTTGAGGTATTCTCGGGTGACGTCATCATGAAGTTCTTATGAACTTCAAGCTTGAGCTCATTCCACCAAGAATAACTCAGATCTAAACGATTTCTACAAGATTTCACAATAACTTCACCTAGATCTAAACTTTTCTAAGGAAAAAAGAGTTGAAGGAAATAAACCTAAGTTCTCTCCTTCTTTTACCCTTAAAATCGGTACGAATCTGATCGGTTCTAGTGTTCCGCTCGTTAATAGTGATGCACTAGTCCTAGATCTGAATTTTACCCACAGACACCTGATTTCGGGATCAACCGGAATGACCGTTCTGAGTCGCCGACAGGCCGAGTTAGGGTGGTTCCTGACCGGTCTAGTCACGCGGGTGAGAACACAACTCCAAGTGGTTGCCACGAAATCAGAACGTCTCGATAAACGACAACAGAAACCAAGTGTAGACGAACAGAACAATCAGACCAGCTGTCCGCACGGACTAGCTGTCCGCACGGACTAGCTGTCCGCACGTGCAGGCCATACGGACGGGTTGTCACCCGGACGAGCTACCCTTGGGACTCACTTTCCAAACAAGGTTTGAGTATCGACGAATGAGCAATTCGGACGGACGATCTCTGAATGGATTACTCTTCGGATCATGAGATACTAAGGCCTTAAAATGAAATTCAAACAATGTTCATCCGCACGGCCAAGTCGTACGCACGGACAGACTATCCGGACGGATGGTCCCTGCCCGTGCGCACAGACTGTCCGCACGGATCACCACTGTCCGCACGTACTACCGTACGCACGGACTGTCGTCCGCGCGACCGGCTTGAAAGGTAGAAACACTTATGTGTTTTCTAAATGCTACAACGAAAACTCCAAAGCACAAGCCATCATACACAAACACATCTCACACTTAGGAAGAAACAATCCACTTGAACGTTTATCCACACAAACAACTTGTCCGTACGGATAAGCCATCCGCACGCACAACTAATCCGCACGGATTACCATCCGCACGGACAGCTCGCACGCACGGATAGCTTATCCGGATGGATCACCATCCGCACGCATCACCATCCGCACGCATCACCGTCCGCACGGATAGTTCATGCGCACGGATGACTCCCTCTCACGGATAGCTGATCCGCACGATCAGCCATCCTAACCACTCTCACTTTGTACTGTTTTACGCGCCACTTATCGTTATGTTATCGAATCTATTCAGGCTAACCGTACTCGCTGTAAAGCGCTCCCTTCAATCCACAATCGCTGTGAGTATACTCGAACCCTTTTTGCTTTAGCACTTTTGGGTGTTACATACGTTACGAATATTCAAACTACAACTATCACACTACTCAAGCTATTTTAACGCTAAACCATTAATGCATGTTATACGTGGCTTATGAATGCTTGTTTGTTATGTTTACACATGGAATGCTGTCTACCTGCCTTAGCAACGATAGTACTATAGTTTGGACTCAGCACCCGTTCACACGGGGGTTGTTAAGGATCTTTTACTTGCATGGATTACGGTGGTAATCATGTATTACGAACTGCCTCGGGCAGTCAACCCGCAGTCATTGGTATCGATGGATCTATGTCGATAACTAACGTGCTTCATTTCTCTATGTGTACGTGCTGGTTATGCGTAAACGAATTCGGACTCTATATGCTATTATCAAACTTGTATGCTCACCTTTACATTTTATGTATTGACTTTATTTTAACGTATGTGACAGGTGCTTAGGACGCATATGTGGTAGGAAATGGAAGCTAGAATAAAGCTTTAGAGCCCAACAAATAGTTGTCTGTAGATAACTTATTAGGGGTCTCTAGAAGCAGATAAACAATTGCTACTTATTTAAATCTGAGTTGTCGGAACAGAATATTTGTTTTGATGTTGTCTGTAATAACTTGTTTGACTATTTATGATACGGTATGGGACGTATTGCTTTAATTAAATGGTAATGATAGTTGTTATGGGAACTTCTGGACAATCTGTTTCGCTCAGTGCCACGCCCCGATGATTCCGCCATCGGTTGGGGTGTGACAGATTGGTATCAGAGCCATAACTATAGGGAATTAGGCAAGACTCGACCTAGTCCGGGTCGAAGTCTTAGAGACCTAGTCTATAGTTAAGAACTAACAGACCAACTCACGCATATGCGTAAACTCACCACTATCACTCGCTCTTTATATCACAGCACTCGAATTTTCAAGTTGAGAACAGGTAATGAGGCCGAGAATAGGTGTGAAAACCGCAAACTCTAGACTAAAGTTGCCTAATCAGCTTGCGTTTTAGCTACAAACGAGGAGAATCATACCAAATCAGGAGTTAATTCCATATTTTGATGAATAATCTCCTCAATTTTTATCAAAAACGAGGACGGAAGTTGCAAGATAGGGGTGAAACCCTAACCTTGACGACTCGTCCCGCTTTTATACAAAAACTCCCACCAAAGTTCGATGGACTCCAACGATCTAAAGACACGATATAACCAATGGGAATTGCGCCAACGCCCAAGAATCGAGGCAAAGGCATAGTCCTGGAGGTAATTGTGCACACAGGATCCTTGCGAATAGTCGAGCCACTTTGGTTAGTCGAAGTCTATTAGCCACAGACACTCTACCTTCGATTTATCGATCTTTATGAAAATTTTATGCATTTTCTGTTATTTGTTAACGTTTTGAGGTACTATTGGTTTCGACCCAACACTATTGCTTCTGCTAAAACACAAAACCCACACAACTCATCGCTAGCGAATCGACAATAGAGGCAGTCAGAATGCTTTGTATGCTCGTAGGTACTTTTAGTGATTAAGTTATGTGTGTTCTGCTATTGTGCTTACCTGTTTAGGAATATTGTGATTATGTGCTCTATGTGTTTATGTGATTTTGTGCAATTCTGTGATTTTGTGACTATATGCGTTTGCATGGTACGTGTTACTGAGCTTTAGTAGTAGTAGACGTGTGAGGTGAGATTCGAATACATGTGTTGAGTTCCATGGCGATGTCTATTGCAGACAATGTCGTCTGGATCCCGTCATCCACTCTCTCGCCAGGATAAGAAGGACAGACGTCTTGCTTCCATCGTCGCGAAAGCCGTAGCAAAGGCAGTGAGCGATGCCTATGAGAATGCCAGCAAATCATCCGAGGAATTGAGGACTGAAGGTCCTAGAGCTGTCGCAAGACCTTTCAGTTTCAAACAATTCAAGTCATGTGGGCCGAAAGAATTCACAGGCGAAGGAGGTCCTACTGCTCTATTCCACTGGTTTGACTCTATCGAGGTTACTTTGCGACAAAGTGGTTGCCCTGATGACCTTCGAACTCTGAACGCTACCGGCGTCTTTCAGTCCCGTGCTTTGGACTGGTGGATGGCCGAGAGGAACAAGAGAGGGAATGATGCAGCTTACGGTTTGTCGTGGGACGAGCTCAAGGAAGTCATGCTAGAGGAATTCTGCCCTCCTCACGAGCGTCAAAAGCTTGAAGATGAATTTTGGCACATACATCAGAAGGATGGAGACAATGCTGGCCTCACTGCTCGTTTCAAACAGCTCAGCATTATCTGTCCTGACCAGGTCAAAACCCCTGAGATGACCATCAAGAAGTACATCCGAGCTTTGCCCGACTGCGTTGCTGATTTCGTGCAAGCGGCTAAGACTGCCACGATCGAGGAAACCTATCTACTGGCCGCTGAAATCAATGACAAAAGGGTCAAGGCTGGGGTGTGGGATAAGACCTCCAAGCATCTGCATCAAGCCACTACTGCTGCACCAGCTACTGAAACCACCTCGTCAAGCAACAAGCGGAAGAACAAAAGAAAGAACAGCTCCACCAACAAGAACTGTGCGGTTACTGCTGCACCGATCCAAGCTATACCTGCTCAACAGCGTCAAGTAGCGGCGCCTGTGGCCAATGCACCGCCTGCAAAGCATGTATATACTGGACCACACCCGCTCTGCCCTACTTGCACCTATCATCACCCGACTGCTATTCAATGCCGCTTCTGTGCTCACTGCAACGTCTAAGGCCACTTTACTGCCAATTGCCATATTCGTCAAGCTCCTGCCAATCAAGCTTTACTCGCTGCCCCACAGGGTCAACAAGCTCCTCCGGCACCCGCAGTCAAAGCCAGAGCATGCTTCACGTGTGGCGACCCGGATCATTTCACCAACATGTGCCCGAACAGGGTGGTGAAACAAGAACCACAGCAGCAGCAACCACAGCAACAACAACAGCAGCAACAACAGGCCGTACGCGCCAGAACTTTCAATCTCAATGTGCGTCAAGCCCAGGCCGACAACAACGTGGTCAATGGTACGTTCCTTGTGAATGGTATTTATGCTTCATGTTTGTTTGATACTGGAGCCGATAATTGCTTTGTGTCACTCGAATTTGAGAAACTCCTTAGTCGTAAACGTTCCCGACTCTCCTCTGCATTCGATGTTGAAGTCGCTACCGGAAGAACCGTCGCTGTAAACTCTGTTATTCGTGATTGCACTCTCGAGCTCAACAATCACATCTTCTCAATCGATCTCATTCCAATGCAACTAGGAAGCTTTGATGTCATAGTAGGCATGGACTTTCTTCGCGAAAACCATGCCGAAGTTGTGTGCTTCGATAAAATGATTCGTTTTTCGCTCGCAAACGGTGATTCATTGTGCGTTTATGGTGATACTACTTCGAAGGGTCTCAAGCTTATGTCATGCCTACAAGCTAGCAAGTATCTCCGCAAGGAATACAGGGCTTTCTTGGCTAACGTTGTAGCAGCGGAGAAGGAAAAGAAAGAGAAGAAGGAAGTGAAAGACGTTCCTGTGGTTCGAGAATTTCCTCAAGTTTTTCCAGAGGATCTTCCTGGACTACCTCCAAAACGAGATATAGATTTTCGCATTGATCTCATTCCTGGAGCTAATCCTATCGCCAGAGCTCCTTATCGACTCGCGCCGTCCGAAATGCGCGAACTCTCAACCCAACTCCAGGAATTGCTTGAAAAAGGCTTTATTCGCCCGAGCACCTCTCCTTGGGGCGCACCAGTCCTTTTCGTCAAAAAGAAGGACGGGTCGTTCCGGATGTGCATCGACTACCGGGAATTGAATAAGTTGACTATCAAGAACCGCTATCCTCTGCCTCGAATCGACGATTTGTTTGACCAACTACAAGGCGCTACGTGTTTCTAGAAGATCGATCTGCGTTTAGGATATCATCAGCTGCGTATACAAGAGGAGGATATACCCAAAACCGCGTTTCGCACTCGTTACGGCCATTACGAATTCGTTGTCATGCCTTTTGGTCTAACCAATGCACCAGCAGTTTTCATGGATCTGATGAATCGAGTGTGTAAACCATATCTCGATTGTTTCGTCATCGTGTTCATCGACGATGTCTTGATCTATTCCAAAACGAGAGCCGAACACGCGCAACATCTACGTTTGGTTCTCGAGTTGCTCCAGGGGAACCAACTCTACGCCAAATTCTCCAAGTGCGAGTTTTGGTTGGGGGAGGTTCAGTTTCTGGGTCACATCGTAAATAGTCAGGGTATTCATGTCGATCCTGCGAAGATTGAAGCTGTTAAGAGCTGGGTTACGCCTAAGAACCCGACTGAAGTCCGCTCCTTTCTCGGGCTAGCGGGCTATTATCGACGATTTATCGAAGGATTCTCGAAGATTGCTGTACCACTTACCTCTCTCACTCATAAGGATCAGCCTTTTGTCTGGGGAACCAAACAAGAGTCTGCCTTTCGAACCCTCAAACACATGCTTTGCAATGCTCCTGTTATCACACTACCCGACGGAAACGATAATTTCATTGTCTACTGTGATGCTTCTAACCTTGGTCTCGGTTGTGTCCTAATGCAACGAGACAAGGTCATAGCTTACGCATCTCGTCAGCTCAAAATCCACGAGAAGAACTAGGCGCAGTTGTTTTTGCATTAAAGATTTGGCGCAGTTGTTTTTGCATTAAAGATTTGGCGACACTACCTATATGGTACAAGGTGTACGATCTTCACCGATCATAAGAGCCTACATCACATCTTTAATCAGAGGGAACTAAATATGCGTCAATGCTGATGGGTAGAACTTCTCTAACGATTACGACTGTGAGATTCGTTATCACCCAGGCAAGGCAAATGTTGTTGCCGACGCACTTAGCAGACGGAGCTATCTGCTTAGCACTCGTAATGTTCAAGCCCAGCACAACCTCGAAGCTCTCATTCGCGACGCCCAGCACGCATGTTTCAACGAACGCACCTTGAAGAAAGAAAGAATCTACCACGATGGAGCCCAGCTTGTGAGCAAATAAAATGGGATATTCCATTTCTTAGACCGAATTTGGATTCCCAAGCGAACCAACCTGCGACAGATTATCATGGATGAAGCCCACAAATCCCGATACTCTATTCATCCCAGTGCTGACAAAATGTACCATGATCTTCGTTATAGGTACTGGTGGCCGGGTATGAAACGAGATATCGCACTCTACGTCGGAAAATGCCTAACCTGTGCTAGGATCAAGGCTGAACATCAAAGACCCTCAGGCTTGCTCGAACAACCACCAATTCCCATGTGGAAGTGGGAGAGCATAGCTATGGATTTCGTAACCAAGCTTCCAACCACGTCATCAGGTCACGACAGCATTTGGGTTGTTATTGACCGTTTGACTAAATCAGCTGACTTCCTGCCAATACGAGAAGACTACAAGGTAGAACGATTAGCCCGAATCTACACCGACGAGATCATTTGTCGACATGGGACGCCTCGTGACATCATCTCTGATCGTGATGCTCGGTTCACTTCACGATTGTGGGAAACATTTCAAACGGCACTCGGTACAACGCTTAATCTAAGTACTGTGTTCCACCCACAAACCGACGGTCAGACTGAAAGAACGATTCGTACGCTTGAAGACATGCTCCGTTCGTGTGTCCTAGACTTTGGTGGTAATTGGGATAGACACATTCCGTTAGTCGAATTCTCGTATAACAACAGCTACCAGGCTAGCATCCAGATGGCACCTTTCGAGGCCTTATACGGAAGAAGATGTCGATCGCCTATTGTGTGGCACGAGATCGGTCACTCGCAACTAACCGGTCCGGAGCTGCTACAAGAAACGACAGACAAAATTTTCCAAATTCGAGACAACCTAGCGAAAGCTCGGGATCGACAGAAAGTTTACGCCGATAAAAAGCGCAAACCCCGTGAATATGGCGTTGGTGACTACGTACTCCTAAAGGTATCACCTTGGAAGGGTGTAGTCCGATTCGGCAAGAAGGGGAAACTCGCGCCTCGATATGTGGGACCTTTTAAGATTCTGGAAAGGATCGGGAAAGTCGCCTACAGACTCGAATTACCGGAGGAACTTAGCAATGTCCATCCGACTTTCCACGTGTCAAACCTCCGAAAGTGCATCGCCGACCACGACTTACATGTTCCTCTAGATGATCTACAAATGAACGAAACATTACACTTCGTGGAAAAGCCTGTGGAAATCATGGATCGCCAAACCAAAGAACTCAGGCGCTCACGCATTCCTATTGTGAAAGTCCGATGGGAAGGTAAACGAGGCGCGGAGTTCACTTGGGAACTCGAAAGCGACATGAAGGCAAAGTACCCACAATTGTTTAATTAATAAATTTTGTAGGGTTGTAGATCAAGTGTTTTCGCACAACATATCCAAGTCCTAACAATTTTTACCCGTAAAATCTTGTTTAATTTGTCGATTATCTGTTGAAAACGTGAAAAGATGTAAAAGATGAAGAAATTGCTCGAATCTAAGTGCGTTTGATCCTCGCAATCGATCACCTGCTCAGATACCACTTGTAGGATCGATTTTGACTCCGTTACGATTATGTTTAGTCAAGCACGTTCGCGGATTCCGCACGTCGAACGTGTTGTTACGCAATCGAATCGGAGATAAATCCGGACCTACAATAATCAGAGTTCTCACAAACGGCTATGAATTAAGATTTGAAACTTTGAAGGCTTTTAGATCAGATAATTTCGCACATCATATACAAAAATCAGCAATTTTAACCGTAAAATCCCGATTAATTTGACGATTTTCAATGGTCCGAACGAAGGACTCTCACATGTGATCCACGGTTAGTTACGGCTTCCAGCTTAATTTCGGGACGAAATTCCCTAAACAAAGGGAGGCTGTAACACCCCGTGTTTTCACGAGTGAAAGTCAAAGTCAAGGTCAAAGTCAACGACCGTTTTCGCGCAACTTGACTCGTAGAAATGTTTTTATTTTAATTATATTATGTGGAGTAAGTGTCGTTCATTACAATAATCGAATCGTATTAACCGTATTTCAATCGACCTACGACTGTGAATGAAAGGAAGTAACAATGCGATAAAGTTAATCAAGCTATGCTAATCAAAATCGACATCGAACCGTAACTCAAACTGTGCATTTTATTTGTTATTTATACGTGTGTGCGTGCCTTACATGTTACCTGTGCATGTTTATTTTATGTTATGTTGGGATAATCAAGCGAACTCCAATCGAACACGAAGTCTAACTCGAATGTAAACGAATCCGAACCCGAATCCCGAGTCGAACCATATAAGAAGTAGTTGGGACTGAAAGTAATTTGACTAGGAAACCCTATCGAATCGCTCGCAAATCGAAACCGAAGCAACATCGCACCGAACACACCAAAGCAGGCGGCATCCGCACGGATGGCCAATCCGCACAGATTGCCAATCCGCACGGATGACCTATCCGCGCGGATAGCCTACCCGGGTGCGTGCCATGCGCACGGCTCACCCTTTCCCTTTTTGGCATCCTATATATACACGGGTCACTCTCCAACTTTTCCACTTTTGGCAAGTGACGTCCGAACCGCACGCATTCTTCACTTTTTCTCAGATTTCTCTCAATCCAGGTAGGATCTTGCACTAATTCTTGTACATCTTTGATCACTACACAATTCTACACATTTCCATCTTTCAAATCTTCACTTTTAACTATGAAATCATCCGGATTTAAGGTATTCTCGGGTGACGTCATCATGAAGTTCTTATGAACTTCAAGCTTGACCTCATTCCACCAAGAATAACTCAGATCTAAACGATTTCTACAAGATTTCACAATAACTTCACCTAGATCTAAACTTTTCTAAGGAAAAAAGAGTTGAAGGAAATAAACCTAAGTTCTCTCCTTCTTTTACCCTTAAAATCGGTACGAATCTGATCGGTTCTAGTGTTCCGCTCGTTAATAGTGATGCACTAGTCCTAGATCTGAATTTTACCCACAGACACCTGATTTCGGGATCAACCGGAATGACCGTTCTGAGTCGCCGACAGGCCGAGTTAGGGTGGTTCCTGACCGGTCTAGTCACGCGGGTGAGAACACAACTCCAAGTGGTTGCCACGAAATCAGAACGTCTCGATAAACGACAACAGAAACCAAGTGTAGACGAACGGAACAATCAGACCAGTTGTCCGCACGGACAAGCTGTCCGCACGGACAAGCTGTCCGCACGGACTAGCTGTCCGCACGTGCAGGCCATACGGATGGGTTGTCACCCGGACGAGCTACCCTTGGGACCCACTTTCCAAACAAGGTTTGAGTATCGACGAATGAGCAATCCGGACGAACGATCTCTGAATGGATTACTCTTCGGATCATGAGATACTAAGGCCTTAAAATGAAATTCAAACAATGTTCATCCGCACGGCCAAGTCGTACGCACGGATCACCACTGTCCGCACGGACTACCGTACGCACGGACTGTCGTCCGCGCGACCGGCTTGAAAGGTAGAAACACTTATGTGTTTTCTAAATGCTACAACGAAAACTCCAAAGCACAAGCCATCATACACAAACACATCTCACACTTAGGAAGAAACAATCCACTTGAACGTTTATCCACACAAACAACTTATCCGTACGGATAAGCCATCCGCACGCACAACTAATCCGCACGGATTACCATCCGCACGGACAGCTCGCACGCACGGATAGCTTATCCGGATGGATCACCATCCGCACGCATCACCATCCGCACGCATCACCGTCCGCACGGATAGTTCATGCGCACGGATGACTCCCTCTCACGGATAGCTGATCCGCACGATCAGCCATCCTAACCACTCTCACTTTGTACTGTTTTACGCGCCACTTATCGTTATGTTATCGAATCTATTCAGGCTAACCGTACTCGCTGTAAAGCGCTCCCTTCAATCCACAATCGCTGTGAGTATACTCGAACCCTTTTTGCTTTAGCACTTTTGGGTGTTACATACGTTACGAATATTCAAACTACAACTATCACACTACTCAAGCTATTTTAACGCTAAACCATTAATGCATGTTATACGTGGCTTATGAATGCTTGTTTGTTATGTTTACACATGGAATGCTGTCTACCTGCCTTAGCAACGATAGTACTATAGTTTGGACTCAGCACCCGTTCACACGGGGGTTGTTAAGGATCTTTTACTTGCATGGATTACGGTGGTAATCATGTATTACGAACTGCCTCGGGCAGTCAACCCGCAGTCATTGGTATCGATGGATCTATGTCGATAACTAACGTGCTTCATTTCTCTATGTGTACGTGCTGGTTATGCGTAAACGAATTCGGACTCTATATGCTATTATCAAACTTGTATGCTCACCTTTACATTTTATGTATTGACTTTATTTTAACGTATGTGACAGGTGCTTAGGACGCATATGTGGTAGGAAATGGAAGCTAGAATAAAGCTTTAGAGCCCAACAAATAGTTGTCTGTAGATAACTTATTAGGGGTCTCTAGAAGCAGATAAACAATTGCTACTTATTTAAATCTGAGTTGTCGGAACAGAATATTTGTTTTGATGTTGTCTGTAATAACTTGTTTGACTATTTATGATACGGTATGGGACGTATTGCTTTAATTAAATGGTAATGATAGTTGTTATGGGAACTTCTGGACAATCTGTTTCGCTCAGTGCCACGCCCCGATGATTCCGCCATCGGTTGGGGTGTGACACCTTAGATGCCTGAAGTCTGTTAAACTCAGTTTTATGTATTTGATTTTATGATCCGACTGTGGATTTCTATTACAATCAGTCTGTATATTCTTTTATTTCGAACTCTCGAACATTATAGATTGTAATAGTAATTTATCTACCAAGCCTTCCGCTGTGTTAATTGTCTATGATGATATCAACTACGTTACAATACTCCCCACCTGGCCCAACGGAAATATGTGAAAATATCGGGATGTGACATTTGCCGCCCGATTTTTGGGTTGGTGTTGTGTTTTAATGAAGTTTTCCTTTAAAAAAAATAACATTGAATTTATATGATTTATTTTCTAATGACAATGCATTTTTGTTGTGTAACTTTTAGTGACAATGTATTTTATTATGTTACCCTTCCTAAAAATTCTAATGTCGAGTTGATACACATCTAAACATAAAAAAAGTAACACCAGTAATTAAAATTCCCGGCTCCACTCAACATCATAAATACATATTATCACAAAAGAGCTTCCTTCCTCTTAACGAAAACATATCGGGATGTTGGAAAAACATTGTGAAATTGATATCCAAGTTGAAACTAAATGGGAAGGGTTTAAATCGTCTTATAATGGGTAAAGTGGGGAATGAAGTTGATATTCGTTTTTGGATTGACACGTGGGTGGGTGATGTTCCCTTCATGGAAAGGTGGCCCCATTTATTCGGTCTGGAGTTGTTTAAATCGTGCAGGGTGGCAGATAGAATGGAAACATGTAATGGAAATGGAGCTTTCAAATGGAATTGGTATAGACAGTCTGAGTCAGAAGAGGAGATTAAGGAATGGAAGGAGTGTTGCGAGGTGCTCAGTTTATGGAATCTTTCCAATGGTAAGGATGCTTGGTATTGGAGTGGCAATAGTCGAAGCGGTTTCTCAGTGAAGGCGGTCAAAATGGCTATAATTGCAGATAGAGGTAATTATCATCCTCCAAATTTTGTTTGGTGCAAGTGGGTGCCCATTAAATGCAACATTATGAATTGGAGAGGCAATCTGGATAGGCTTCCTACAAGAACCAATTTAAGAAAAAGGAATGTGATCATAACATCGGTTATATGCCCTTTGTGCGAAGAAGTCGAGGAATCGGTGGAGCATTTGTTCACCGCTTTCCTGGTAGCTTTGAGGGTGTGGTCGGCTTTCAGTGTGTGGTGCAACATGTCGCCGCTTTACTTTTTTGAGTTCAAAGATATATTAGAAATCCACACGTTCATCAAGCGCAGTAAGAAGTATGAGAAGATTATATACGGGCTGGCTATGATAGTTTGCTGGTGGATATGGAAAAATAGGAACGACGTGGTTTTTAATCAGAAAAGATGTAGCCCGCAAGATATCATTGGGGAATTAAAATCAAGAGGATTTGCTTGGGTTAAAAATAGATCTTCTTGTAAGTATATTAGCTGGACGGAGTGGTATAAATACCCTTTGTACATGTTGTAATTTCTTTGCCCTTTGCATATTTGGGCCGGGGGTTCTGTTATTTGTTTGGCCTTTTGCCCGCTTAGGTCGAAGGGGTGTTTTTAATTAAGTTTAATTTTCAAAGAAAAAAACATATTATCACAAAAGAACGTTAATAAATGAAAGATGTTTGGCTTGTATCTCAAACTTTTCAAGAGTTTATGAAACTTACATGTGTT
>JARYGA010008652.1:0-65207 GCA_030545235.1 Helianthus tuberosus
AACTTATTTATTATGCTTTAACAATTGGTCGAATTTGCAGTATTAACTAGTAATTAGAAGTCTTTTTAGTTTAATTATAGACTCTTCATTATCTCCTGCAATCATTAGTATTAACTACAAGTTTATTTTAATATTTGATTATAAACCTAATTAATGTTTCAGAATAATTTGTTTTCGAAATTAAATTGTAATAGTTTTTTTTTATGTTTTCTATTTTTTATCTTCTGAAGTTATTGAACTTAAAATATAAAATAGTACGACGTAAAATAATAATATTAATAGTTAAATTAACTTTTTCATTGTTACTAAAAACGTTTTAAATATAAGTTAATTGTTTTTTACGGTTATAGTTCTTGACCTAATTTTATGAAGTCAGCTTCCTTTTAAACTATTTTTTACATTAATTTTTTATTTGTTTAACTACCCTATTGTCACTCCCTTTATTTCGGACCATAGTAACTACCTTATTCCAATTTATTTTTGATATTTTTAGATTTCAAAATTGAAAATAGTAACTACCCTATTCCAGTTTTTTTATCTATTTTCGAAAAAAAATTTAGATTTCAAATTTTTTTCCATCAGTAATATCCACATGCCTATAATCTATCTTCCTAACCTACCCACCTCCCATAATCTCTCTTCATAACCTATCCACCTCCCCATAACCTCTCTTCACAACCTACCCACCTTCCCATAATCTCTCTTCATAACCTACAGTTATTAACTACCATATTATATTGTTTTATAATCTCTCTTTCATCATCTAAAAATTTTCAATCTCAATGTCATTGTATAAAAAGCTACACATTTTTCTAGCAAATGGAGCCAAAAAAGAAGAACTCGTAGGTTGCACTCTTTGTAATATAATATGCCTTGACATGTAGCAATACAATGTCCATGTATCTTCAAGCAAACATCTTGCTAGGGTATAACTATTTGAAACATCTTTCATTTTATATTTCGTTATTACATAATTTACTTTTTCATTCATATTTTGATGCGACAGGTAGACAAAGCTACTTTTCCTTTCATCGATCTTCATTGTAGTTTGTGCAACATTTTTTTTCAAAGTTCTAGGAAACTTGACGCTCATTTGAGAGGGAAGAAGCATGCAAGGATGATGTTGCAAGGGGCAGGGGATGACAACATGGAAGATGAAAGTGATGGTAATGAGATTGCTGAAGAGAATGTCACGGCTAAAGAGAATGTCGCGGATGAAGAGAACGCCGGGGCTGTAAACAATGTTGGGGTGATGGTCAGGGTGATGCCGGTGCTGCTGATGCTGGTCAAGCCTATATGGGGTACCAAGTTTATGTTAATTTGCCTCTAATGATGTCGTTTTGTGCCGAGTGCTACCGTCTTTTTAGAAGCAACTATTATTAGGTTTTTCATTTATCTTATGGTTTTAGTGTTTTTGTACTCTTTCGATATACTTTAGTAACATTAGGGTATTTGATTTTCGTATTGCATGTTCGTTTACTATGAAAATTATGGTATTGTGTCTCTGACGTGTGCGCATATACACATATTTTTATAATGAAATTACTCATGATTTGGTTTTAAATTTATAAAAGTGATTTATACTTCTACACCAAAACACACACGAAATAGACAAGTATACCCCGTCATATATGTAGTAAAGTATCGGTAAGAACCAAGTATCGATCCAAGGAAATGGGCGGAGGAATAATACCAGACCTTTGTCATTAAATTAATGGAAGAAAGATAAGTTTTGTGATTTTCTAAAAACTAAAGTAAGCATAAACAAATACTTAATAAAACATAGTAAATACCAAATAAGAAAATAGATAAGTAGCCTTGCTTTATACACAACCACAACATGCAAACTAAGTCGGTTTTGGCACTAGAAACATTCAATCAATTCTTCATTTTCAAGACAATTAGTATCCCTTTCGGGAATGCTAACATGACAATCATTCGGAAAGCTAAAACGATAAACACACTTTAACCACCTAAAATTGTTCTTTAACGTGCAATTGATAAATGTCTATGAAAATCTCTTAAAAATAAGTTAGTCATCCGTTAGGAGTTTTCTAACCTCACTTAAACAAGGAAAGTGACATCGATAAACACAATGCAACCACCGAGACAAGCATAAACTAGATTATATCACAACCGAGTTCATTTTACAAATCTTGCACATAAATTCACCAAGATAGCAATTTTGGCCTAAACTGCTAACTAAGCTAACAAATCATGGCAAGAATTTATAACGACACCATTTAACCCGTTAAGGTCCTTACGTGACGACAAGCTTTCTTGATTAACAATAATTACATTTTATTAAACCACTAACCATTTCTAGTATCATGGTGCACACATTTTAACCAAGCTAAACTAGTTAACTAAGTTTAAAGTTTACTGATACATGATTAATTAAGCTTCATTTTTCAACTATCTTAACTAACCAAATACCAATCATCCAACAAAATTACTTATAATCAAGAAATCAATATCAATAACAAGGTTGCAAACTAATCATCAAAGATTAACATAGAAAATACTTCCAAGTGTCATTACAAACAAAGATTAACATACTAATGGTTATAATCAAGCAAGCGATTGTTGTGTTTTTGCCCAAAGGCTACAATAATACATAAACAATAATCTAAATGCTTGAAAGATTAACAAAATTATGAAAAGATTAGAAAACCAAACCATAAACAAGCACTAGATTAAGAATCCGGATAGTAATCGAGCTAAACGGGACAATGTGGCTTGAATCCGGGTGAAAGCTAACGCCTCCGGAGCCTGAAAATCGTCTGAATTGCTCTCCAAAATTCCAGAGTTTCGAGCAGAATGTTTCTGCATGTTTTTTATATCTTTTCGATTTCGCACGGTCGTGCACTTTATTGGCACAACTGTTCACTTTATGCATTATTGGAGTTACTGTGCACCATACCGCATGACATCATCTTATCTTGACCGTCTTCGATCTCCCACGACCGTTCCGATGGTGGCACGATCGTGCATCTCCGTGATCTTGTTGCACGACCAATTGCACTGGTGGTGCAGTTCCGGGCTTTGCTTGGACATCAGATTTGCACGGGAGTGCCAATCATTGCACGATCGTTCCTTTACGAGAAAGCTTGCACTCCGGATTGCACCCTCGTTCACTGCCGGGCTGGGCTGGTTTGTCGGATATGCATGGTCGTTCGTTTAGTCGTAGGGTCGTGCATTGCCGAGAAAGGCTTGCACTCCGGATTGCACACTCGTTCACTGCCGGGCAGGGCTGGTTTGTCGGATATGCACGATCGTTCCATGAGTTGCACGACCGTGCCAAACTCCTAGGTCAGTTTTCTTAACAGAGTATTCGCAGCTTTGTCGTTTCATCCGGAAAGTCCTTGTTTTCACTATCATCTTGTCTGGCATGCTGTTTTAGGCCTGTAAACAAAAGTATACATGATTAAGTATCCGAATGACGGTTTTACGACCGAAAACGCGTAAAATGGGGATAAATTGGGGGACTAAAATATGTATAAATTAGTGAATATCAAATCTCCCCACACTTGAACCTTGCTTGTCCTCAAGCAAGCTAAACTAAAATGCAATAAAAACTAGAATCTAACAAGAACGAGTATTTACAAACTAATTATTGAAACAACAACAAACGGTTAGTCGGTTTTTCGAAAAACAACATCAAATGAATCAAACCAAACAAGCATATGCAAATATATGTAGATAACCAAAAAGCCGTGACTTCACTTTCAATTGACTTAACATGCTAATCTTCACACAACTCACAATGTTCACACACACTCGGTTTTATTTATGAAACATACATAAAATGTGTATGTGTAAACACTCAATGCCTCGTCAATGAAACATGTAATATCATAAGCTTGTCATAAGATCTCGTCTCCACCAACTAACATGCGAAAAAGTGCAAATCAAGAGGTCTTTACGGGGTGTAACGTTAGGCTTGGGCGATGGGTATGGAAATGGATATTTAAAGTGGCGAAATGGTTAAAACTTGGTAGTTACGTTTAACAAGCGCAATACAACAAAACTATACATACAAACGCCTTATAAAGGCGACTTATGCGACAACGAGCTCATAAAAAGGATTTCATCATTTTATCATTCAAAATTGCTCGAATTTTGTCTACTTCACCCTATTTTAGGGTGTTTTATTTTCTATTTTTTTTGGATTTATACAAAGATTAATAAACTATAACAAGCGCTAGTTAAACGATTATTTTGACCGAGTTTCAACACTAAACGGTTTAAAACATAAAAAGGCTAACTTTGGCTAAGTGGGCGATTATGTTGGGTAAACAAAGGTAAACGGGAAGGCTCGACATGGTTCATCCTAAAGGTAATGTAAGGTATACGGGAAACACAACACAAAGAACAAGGCTAACAACAAAGGGGTAATCTAAGTGCCTCTATCACTTCTACACAATTCCGCAAGTTCATGGTCTTAACAAGCATGCTAGTGACAAGTTCTAAATTACACATGACATCCGGCTCACTCCTACTCCGAAATGAACAAATATATAACAATTTCAAGGCTCAAATATGCTCACGTAACGGAAGGAATGGGTAAAAGTGTGAAAACTATCATGCAAGTCTTTCTTTGTTTGTCACGCTTTACGGTTTTCTTTTTCAAAATTTATTTTGCTTGTCAAGTTTTTATCATGTCCGAAGCTTTCTAAAACACAACCAACCGGTTTATTTGCTAAAAATATATACAAAACACAGATATTTTTGATTGATTTTTCTGAATTTTCTGATTTTTTTAGGACAAACAAAGTTAACAAAGTTAAACCCCTCCCCACACTTGAACTTCGCATTGTCCCCAATGCGAAACCCGAAATATAGAGATAAACGATAATAATACTCCCCTGAAGATGATGTTTGATGCAACGAGACTTCCAAAGCTGTATCTGTGATGTGCTCCGGTCCAAGAATTGATAGCCAAAATCTGCAAGTATGTCACAAGGTACAGCAAAACAGAACAGAAACAAATAAACCAAATAAACCATAATTTACATAAATAGAAGTACTAAAATCCAAACAAAAGACATGACAAAGAAAGTAAAGTGTCTGAAAATAAAGAGTACATAACCGGGGGTGTTTGAAATAACAACCAAAATGAACACTCGAATAACTAAGTACTGAAATAATAAAACCACCAACGATCAACTCCACCGTCTCCTACTCATCGTCACCAGCATCATCTCTCGTGTAGGAAGGGCCTGCATCTCCATAACCAGGTGGGTTCCCGTATGGGAACTGTGGGGGCTGCTGAAAGTAGTCGGGATAGGCATTATGCATCTCCCCGAACAGGTATGAGAACCCAGCTTGCACCCCTGGTACAAGCTGTCCTGGTTCGCCCTGATCTGGTCCTGACTAGCCCTGATCTGGTCTATATAAATCCCATGCTGCTCCTGGTTAACTTGCATTTGTTGGAACTGCTGGTAAAACTCAGGGTAAGACGGGATGCCCTCTGGCCAATCCTGGTGATGGTGGAATCCATGATGCTGTGGGGAATGTGGTGGTGTGTGTGGCTCATGCTGTTCATGCTGTTCTCCCATTTCTTCGTCCTCATCCTCCTCCTCAGCCGGAGGCAACGGGTCCCAGACCTCGTTATTTAAACCCTTCAATCTATCCCCATGATCCAACTCATCAATCAACCCCATCGCCTTCAATGACCGAATATCAACATATAAACTGTTGGTCACCAACGTAAGACCCTCAAGTACCTCATCAGTCATCAACCCTAGGTTGTAAGCAATTTCGGTCACATACTGACCGCCGTGAATCTGACTGCTAGGCTTTCTCCCTGAGCTTTTCACAAAATATTCTGCCATCCTTGCAGCTAGGTTGATGTGTACCCCATCAACCAGCGCATACAAAAATATCAGATCGGGTGTTGGACAGTTGCCTAAACTGTCCATGCGCCCGCAAATAGTGTGGTTGAATATATGATGCATCACTCGATGCAGAGGGTCTCGTAGCCTAGAAGCTTTCGACATTCTAGGATCGTATGGGTCACCAACTGCATTTCGAGCCCAAAACGCGGCTCGTGCTTCATCGCTTGGGAAGGTGAAATCACCGGTGAAGAACTCTGAAGCCATGTCTTCAAGTGTGTAAATCCCAAGCCTCCGGCCCAATCTACCCACCGACCAATTGTGCCAACGTCTCCCCAATCTGAAAGTGATCCTCTCTTTGTAGCGAAAGTCTGGTGTTTTATATGCTTTCGGCTTTTCGTAGGAATAAGTGGCAAAAAATTCTATCGCGCGCTCACGATAGATGGGTCGGTCGATAGAGACTAGACGCGAAAGCGGAATAGTAAGCATGTTTTCAAGTCTTTCACGCTGATTTAGATCTCTCATCACATCCCAATCTAGCCTCCTCGGGACGCCAAACTGGCCGCGCCTATTCCATAATTCGTTACGCTTTGGGATACAAAGAGCCTCTCTATCGTTGTTGGGGTCAAACTGTAAGAAGGGATGATCCATCTGTAATGAGGAATGATATTAAGAACATGAAAACCAGAGAAAATTTAATTTGGAACAGCAGAACACAAAGTTATGAAGATTTTGTCTCGCTGTACTGGGCGTTTGGCATGGGCGTGCCTCCAACCGCACGACCGTGCGTCACCGAGAAACAGCAGAAGTGGCCGGCATATATCGTAACTGCACGACGTGCGAACAACGGCACCACCGTGCATCACCGAGCCAACAACAAGCCATCGTGAACAGCGTGCAGGGCACGGACATGCCACATGGGAAACGACCGTGCGACCCGTTTTTTCTGCAGATTCTAACCCCGACTCTGAACAGTCTGATTTTTCAAAAATCAACAAGTTTTTATGCAAACAGAGGGCGGAGAATCAATCGGTTGTTCACGAGACATGAGATTCCAGCAAAGGCTAGGATTTCGCTTGTATTTATGAAGGGAACCCTAAAAACCTTAAATAAATCGAATTATTCTAACCTAGAAAGCGGAAGAAACAGAAAAAAGACAAGAAAGAACGCACCGTGCGAAAAGATGTGTGAAACCGTGCGAAGAAACCGTGCGATTTGAGGCGAAATCGCTCTGGAATGGCTGTCTGCAGTTAGGGTTCGTGAATGAGGTAAATGGCAGCAGATGGGGGTTTTTATAATGTACAAATGACAAAACTGCCCCTGCCTCTCGCACGGTCGTGCATGACTGACATTGTTTAAACCCTGCGCACTGTTCTCGGAGATGCACCGGGGGTGCGACTCCTAGTGCAGGCCAGCCCGCAAATGCACGGTCGTGCGACGCATGGCATGGTCATGCAACAACTGCAGATCAGTTTTTTCTGCAGAATGCATTTTCAGCACCTGTTTTGGCCGTTTTTTGCCATTTTTTCGACACGCAAACTGTTTTAACAGTATCCCAACATAGAACCTTCGCTCGGCACGTATAAAAATTGTACAAACTAACGTAAACTACGAAATACACCTAAATTACGCTAAAACGACAAAAACACAAAAAGGACGATTATACCCCTAAAGCGCATAAGTCGCTCTTGCTACATTTTTTATCCGCGAGTCAGTAGCATAGACTCATGCTAAATTTTTGTCGGCGAGTCGATAGCAAGACTCGTGCTAAATTTTTGTCGGCGAGTCGATAGCAAGACTCATGCTAAATTTTTGTCGGCGAGTCGATAGCTAGACTCATGTCCCCACACTTGTTACATGTGCGGGTCATTACCACGCCCCTTCGGATTCTACTCTGTATTGCCCGAAAGACCACCTGGGGGTCTCTTAGACATCATCTGCGCCAGCTGACCAACCTGATTCTCGATATTCTGAATCGAGGCTTTGTGACTCCTCATTTCTCCCTCATGGGAAAGAAAACGATCCTCGCTCTGTTGGTATCGCTTTTCTGCCAACTGATTTGCACTCGAGGAGCTAGTAAGAAGCTGAGCCATCATATCCTCCAGCTTGGAACTAGATTGAGGGGCCTGCTGCTGGTAAGGTTGGTTGTATGGCTGGAACTGCTGAGTCTGACCCTGCTGTGGCGCTGGAGCGCACTGAGTAAATCCCAATGGGTTTTGATTGTCCGTATTCGCTCGCCACCCAAAATTTGGGTGATTTCTCCATCCGGGATTATAGGTGTTGCTGTATGGGTTGTTCTGCGGCCTCACCTGATTACTCACAAAATCCACTTCTTCGTGGCCCTCATACACGACTCCCTGAAAGCATGCACCAGGCTCGTGTGACACTCCACACTGGTCACACCCCGAACCAACTTGCGCGGCTCTCTGGGACTTATCGAATTTTGCTGCAAGAGCCGAGATTTGTGCAGTAATGGTCGTGTAGTCGTCCACCGCGTGTACTCCTACGCGAGATGATGATGATGATGTTGCTCGGCCTCTATCTCCTTCGCGACGTGAGCTAGACTTCAACGCAGCTTTTTCAATGATATCATAAGCCTCATTCGGCGTCTTCGTTCCCAGATCGCCTCCTGCATTCATGTCTAATCGCTCCTGCGTATTGTAGCTAAGCCCTTGATAGAACGTCAAGACCAGCTGTCTCTTGGAGAAGCCATGATGTGGAACATCAAGTAACAGATCCTTAAATCTCTCCCATGCTGCGTGCAACATCTCTCCCTCATCTTGGCGAAAGGTCACAACCCGGTTTCTTAACTTGGTTGTCTTCTCAGGCGGAAAGTATTTTTGCATAAACAGCTCCGCCAGCTCATTCCAGGTCCTGATGGACCCAGCTGGAAGTGACATAAGCCAAGC
Source organism: Helianthus tuberosus (assembly GCA_030545235.1). Classification (NCBI taxonomy): domain Eukaryota; kingdom Viridiplantae; phylum Streptophyta; class Magnoliopsida; order Asterales; family Asteraceae; genus Helianthus; species Helianthus tuberosus. The sequence goes on from JARYGA010008652.1 coordinate 8,747, forward strand.
TCTGGCTTTGTCATGCAATGAGAATGGAAACAACCTCAACCTAACAGCATCCTCCGAAACATCTCTAATCTTGAACGTGGAACAAACTTCGAGAAAAGCCGCTATATGTCGTCCGGGATCCTCATGCTCACGCCCGTCAAACTGCACCGAATTCGGCACCATATTAATAATACTAGATTTAATTTCAAAAACAGGTGCATTTATAGTAGGTCGTATGATACTCGGTTCCAGGTCTGTCCGTCCGGGCTGATTTGATTCATTCAAAGGTCGCTCGTCGTCCGCCATGATTGGGTTCCCTGCTGCCCCTGAGCCCTCGGCTTCAGCGGGTACCACCTGCTCCTGCTCACCAGATGTGAGCAGTAGCCCAACCGCACGAGATCTTGCGCGAAGACGTCTCCTCAGATCATGCTCGGGTTCGTCTGACGGCTCAATAGGATCGGGAGCGGGTGTTGAGAACGTCAACTTGCAAACGAAAAATTGACACAATGAATATTTTATTAATATAATAATGCTTTTTTTTGCTAAAAAGAAACAGAATATTATTTTAAATGGGCTGAAAATTTTATAAAAATTCGAAAATGGGCCCGAAATTTTATAAAAATTAAAGCAATAAAAATAATCGAATCGGCAATGTAAAAATGAATTTTCTAAGCCGAAAATTCAAAGAATAAATAAATAAATAAATTCAAAATTGAATAAATAAATGGACTAAACATTTACAAGCGTACAAAAATGACTTGGAAAACGAATAAATCAAATTAAAACAAGAAATATTAACAAATAAATAAACAAATAAAAAATCACGAAAATATTCACAATTATTAACAAGTATATACACCGATAAAACAATGACTTGGGTCGTTCCTAAAGCTCGCCATGTCCCCGGCAACAGCGCCAAAAACTTGACGTGTGCGCATATACACATATTTTTATAATGAAATTACACACGATTTGGTTTTAAATTTATAAAAGTGATTAATACTTCTACATCAAAACACACACGAAAGAGGCAAGTATACCCCGTCATATATGTAGTAAAGTATCGGTAAGAACCAAGTATCGATCCAAGGAAATGGGCGGAGGAATAATACTAGACCTTTGTCATTAAATTAACGGAAGAAAGATAAGTTTTGTGATTTTCTAAAAACTAAAGTAAGCATAAACAAATACTTAATAAAACATAGTAAATACCAAATACGAAAATAGATAAGTAGCCTTGCTTTATACACAACCACAGCATGCAAACTAAGTCGGTTTTGGCACTAGAAACATTTGATCAATTCTTCATTTTCAAGACAATTAGTATCCCTTTCGGGAATCCTAACATGACAATCATTCGGAAAGCTAAAACGATAAACACACTTTAACAACCTAAAATTGTTCTTTAACGTGCAATTGATAAATGTCTATGAAAATCTCTTAAAAATAAGTTAGTAGTCCGTTAGGAGTTTTCTAACCTCACTTAAACAAGGAAAGTGACATCGATAAACACAATGCAACCACAGAGACAAGCATAAACTAGATTAAATCACAACCGAGTTCATTTTACAAATCTTGCACATAAATTCACCAAGATAACAATTTTGGCCTAAACTACTAACTATGCTAACAAATCATGGCAAGAATTTATAACGACACCATTTAACCCGTTAAGGTCCTTACGTGACGGTAAGCTTTCTTGATTAACAATAATTACATTTTATTAAACCACTAACCATTTCTAGTATCATGGTGCACACATTTTAACCAAGCTAAACTAGTTAACCAAGTTTAAAGTTTACTAATACAAGATTAATTAAGCTTCATTTTTCAACTATCTTAACTAACCAAATACCAATCATTCAACAAAATTACTTATAATCAAGAAATCAATATTAATAACAAGGTTGCAAACTAATCATCAAAGATTAACATAGAAATTACTTCCAAGTGTCATTACAAACAAAGATTAACATACTAATGGTTATAATCAAGCAAGGGATTGTTGTGTTTTTGCCTAAAGGCTACAATAATACATAAACATTAATCTAAATGCTTGAAAGATTAACAAAATTATGGAAAGATTAGAAAACCAAACCATAAACAAGCACTAGATTAAGAATCCAGATAGTAATCGAGCTAAACGGGACAATGTGGCTTGAATCCGGGTGAAAGCTAACGCCTCCGGAGCCTGAAAATCGGCTGAATTGCTCTCCAAAATTCCAGAGTTTCGAGCAGAATGTTTCTGCATGTTTTTTATATCTTTTTGGTTTCGCACGGTTGTGCACTTTATTGGCACGATTGTTCACTTTATGCATTATTGGAGTAAATGTGCACCATACTGCATGACATCATCTTATCTTGACCGTCTTCGATCTCGCACGACCGTTCCGATGGTGGCACGATCGTGCATCTCCGTGATCTTGTTGCACGACCAATTGCACTGGTGGTGCAGTTCTGGGCTTTGCTGGGACATCGGATTTGCACGGGAGTGCCAATCATTGCACGATTGTTCCTTTACGAGAAAGCTTGCAATCCGGATTGCACCCTCGTTCACTGTCGGGCTGGGCTGGTTTGTCGGATATGCACGGTCGTTCGTTTAGTCGCAGGGTCATACATTGCCGAGAAAGGCTTGCACTCCGGATTGCACACTCGTTGACTGCCGGGATGGGCTGGTTTGTCGGATATGCACGGTCGTTCCATGAGTCGCACGACCGTGCCAAACTCCCAGGTCAGTTTTCTTAACAGAATGTTCGTAGCTCTGTCGTTTCGTCCGGAAAGTCCTCGTTTTCACAATCATCTTGTATGGCATGCTGTTTTAGGCCTGTAAACAAAAGTATACATGATTAAGTATCCGAATGACGGTTTTACGACCGAAAACGCGTAAAATGGGGATAAATTGGGGGACTAAAATATGTATAAATTAGTGAATATCAAATCTCCCCATACTTGAACCTTGCTTGTCCTCAAGCAAGCTAAACTAAAATGCAATAAAAACTAGAATCTAACAAGAACGAGTATTTACAAACTAATTATTGAAACAACAACAAACAGTTAGCCGGTTTTTCGAAAGACAACATCAAATGAATCAAACCAAACAAGCATATGCAAATATATGTAGATAACCAAAAAGCCGTGACTTCACTTTCAATTGACTTAACATGCTAATCTTCACACAACTCACAATGTTCACACACACTCGTTTTTATTTATGAAACATACATAAAATGTGTATGTGCAAACACTCAATGCCTCGTTAATGAAATGTGTAATATCATAAGCTTGTCATAAGATCTCGTCTCCACCAACTAACATGCGAAAAAGTGCAAATCAAGAGGTCTTTACGGGGTGTAACGTTAGGCTTGGGTGATGGGTATGGAAATGGATATTTAAAGTGGCGAAACGGTTAAAACTCGGTAGTTACATTTAACAAGCGCAATACAACAAAACTATACATACAAACGCCTTAAAAAGGAGACTTATGCGACAACGAGCTCATAAACAAGATTTCATCATTTTATCATTCAAAATTGCTCGAATTTTGTCTACTTCACCCTATTTTAGGGTGTTTTATTTTCTATTTTTTAGCATAAAAACTAATGGATTTATACAAAGAATAATAAACTATAACTAGCGCTAGTTAAACGATTATTTTGACCGAGTTTCAACACTAAAAGGTTTAAAACATAAAAAGGCTAAATTTGGCTAAGTAGGCGATTATGTTGGGTAAACAAAGGTAAACGGGAAGGCTCGACATGGTTCATCTTAAAGGTAATGTAAGGTATACGGGAAACACAACACAAAGAACAAGGCTAACAACAAAGGGGTAATCTAAGTGCCTCTATCACTTCTACACAATTCCGCAAGTTCATGGTCTTAACAAGCATGCTAGTGACAAGTTCTAAATTACACATGACATCCGGCTCACTCCTACTCCGAAATGAACAAATATATAACAATTTCAAGGCTCAAATATGCTCACGTAATGGAAGGAATGGGTAAAAGTGTGAAACCTATCATGCAAGTCTTTATTTGTTTGTCTCGATTTCCGGTTTTCTTTTTCAAAATTTATTTTGCTTGTCGAGTTTTTATCATGTCCGAAGCTTTCTAAAACACAACCAACCGGTTTATTTGCTAAAAATATATACAAAACACATATATTTTTGATTGATTTTTCTGAATTTTCTGATTTTTGTTAGGTCAAACAAACTTAACAAAGTTAAACCCCTCCCCACACTTGAACTTCGCATTTTCCCCAATGCGAAACCCGAAATATAGAGATAAAGGATAATAATACTCCCCTGAAGATGATGTTTGATGCAACGAGACTTCCAAAGCTGTATCCGTGATGTGCTCCGTTCCAAGACTTGATAGCCAAAATCTGCAAGTATGTCACAAGGTACAGCAAAACAGAACATAAACAAATAAACCAAATAAACGATAATTTACATAAATAGAAGTACTAAAATCCAAACAAAAGACATGACAAAGAAAGTAAAGTGTTTGAAAATAAAGAGTACATAACCAGGGGTGTTTGAAATAACAACCAAAATGAACACCCGAATAACTAAGTACTGAAATAATAAAACCACCAACGATCAACTCCACCGTCTCCTACTCATCGTCACCAGCATCATCTCTCGTGCAGGAAGGGCCTGCATCTCCATAACCAGGTGGGTTCCCGTATGGGAACTGTGGGGGCTGCTGAATAAATTACAAAACAGGGATTATTTTTTTTTAAAGTTGGTTATTGAAACACTTAAATAACTTCTATATTTATGGTTCCACTCCCCATTATTACCTAATTATTGGTAATAAAAAACTTTCCTACGTATAATATGTGTTTTCACAAAAACATTTTATCTAATCCAAATGTTGCATTGAAAAGATATGTATTGTTTAGTGTTTTCATAATTGTGTTTTAGCATTGTTAACCACTTCCTTTATCAATTATTGTGTAATTATTAGGTTGGATTCACTTAAGCGACAATTCATCGAGTTCAACAATTCAATCTATAGTTTCATTCCTGCTAATCAACAGGTATGTTAAAATCGCTCTGCATTATCTATTTGTCTATGGTGATTTAAAGTATTATGCATCTTTTTTTATCTTTAATGTTGAACTATGTCACTGTTGCAAAAATATGAAACTATTAACTTTTTAGACTCATTTTAGTGAATAAAGATAAAGTAAAAGCTTTATTGTTACATAAAACCTAATCTATAACTTAGAACTAAGAACTAAGTATGTGGTAATGTCACACCCCAACCGATGGCGGAAACATCGGGATGAGACGAACAAATTGCTTAAAACATCATAACACTATTGTGACAATATGCTTTAAATTCAATTTTCATAAATGCTAAATGTCATACATTGTTCAAACATAATCAAAACATAATTCAAATTTCAAACATAGTTTATTTTCTAGGTGAGTTTCTAGTCCACCCTAACTTGCTTCTTCATCATCTTGTCTATCAACCTGCAACATGTATTAAAATAAAATCAACAAATATGTTGGCGAGTATACAAGTTTTGTACGTAGCATAATAGAATAAAATAGTTTAACGTGCTCATATCAAACATCAATAAAATTATACAAGTTAACAGTTATGCCAAAATGATGTTACTCTATATACTCAAACCCAAGAATACAACGCAATTAATGTTGCCTATCCCAAAAGTTTAGCGGGAGGTTAATATGTTCAACTTAACAATACCCAAAAGAATAACGGGTGGGGCGTTACAACCTATAGCATATGCATAGTACCATAATTGTTAAGGTAGGCTTGCGAACAAGTTAATGAGCATATAGTCATGAAGTGTTTACATTAGCATCACATGTATAACAAGCATCAAACATTCCATGTGTAATTTGGATAGAGTGTGAATAAATAAAGTTTAACGTGTTCGTGAATTTGAATATGAATACAAGTTGCACCCAAAAGTGTTTAAAATGAAAATGGGATCATGTATACTAAAAAAAAAAAAAAATATTGCAGTTCTTGATTAAAAAAAAAATAAAGGTCTTAAAAGAAAAGAATTTAGATAAAACTCGTTTAATTGATAATGAATTTAAGGATTATAAGGTTTGGAAAGAATTTTGAAAAGGATAAAAATTGTAAAGGTTTTAATTTTTGAAACAAAAGGGAAAAATGAATTTAAATTATTGTTGTACCACTCGATCGATCGACCACCCTATCCACTTTGCACCGCCTTAATACCCTCTCTCACTATAAATAGACCTGTCACATCACCATTTTGAGTGATGTGACAGCTCTGCTCGACCAGACACGCGCACTCTTCATTTCTTCATTTTCTCATCGATTTTGGTACGTTTTAGGCTAGATCTTTGTACTTTCTTAATCTACACATCATTCTCTACGTGATTCACACTTGAAATCACACTTTTCACCGTGAAATCTCTCATATCTGAGTTCTTGATGGTGATGTCATCATGGGGGTTGTACAAACTACCATGTGATGTCATTCTGAGCAAGATCTAGCTCAGATCTAAGATGTTTCATGCATTTTCACACTAAATCTAAGCTAAATCTAGACTTTTCATATAAAACTTGAGTATCTTCATCTTTTTCTCAAACTTTTAGTTTCTTCGGTGGAAACCGGGTCTAAACTAACTGTAGATCTGATGAATAGTCTAGAGTTGGTGTTGATCTGAATTCCTACCGGAAAGGACGAGCAAAACACGGATTCCGACATAGACCCGTCAGAGACATACAACTGATCGGACAGGGGTGGTTCCTACCGATCAGAACGATTGTGAGCTGATAGGTTTACCGTTGTCTCAATACGTGTCGTATCGTCACCACTACGCTAGAAACTTAGAAATCTTACAAAATAATAAACAGGAACAAGGGTCGCCCGATCTAGCGGCAACCCGATCGGACAGCCACCCTATCAGGTGACACTTGCCTTTTGTCTTGAAACTTTCAAACACTTAGTAAAATTATCAAAAAATTGGAAGTCTTGATCGAGTGGCAACGTCCGATCGAGCAGCCATTCGATTGGGATGACCAGGATACTTACACCTGGATCGAGTGGCAATCTGATCGGATTACCATCCGACCGGACAACCACCCTATTCCCCTCACTTATGGTTTTCACTCAAGTGGCAACCCGATCGGATGGTCATCCGATCGGGCAGCCATCTGCCTACTCACATCTGTGTGTCATCCGATCGACCGACAATCCGATCGGACAACCATCCGATCCAGTGACCAACTTGACACTTTGAGCAACCTCGTTATTCTGCCTGACTCTTATCCTTTTGTAATCTAATCAGGCTAATTCTAAAAAGAGCTCCCTTTGATCCAATAACAGTTGCGACTGTTAAGCAATCACTGTGAGTATACTCGATCCCCTTTTACTTTAAACTTTTGGGGTGTAACATGTATTCTATGAAACTTAAACTTGAATCTTTTGAAACTTGAACTCTATCCTATGTGAACATGAAACTTGTGATTCTTGATTCTTTGTGCTATGTGACGTTTAATCCAGAGTGTGTAGTTCCGCCTTAACAATAGTAGCGCTATAGGATATTTACCTCTCCCATTATTCTCAAGGGGTATTGTTAGGAGGATTCTAGTTTACCTTGAGTCTTGGGTAAACACTAAAGCATCGGGATACTTGGACTATCACTGCATGGACTGCGACACTAGCACGGCTGAAACTATTTTATTGCTTACATTATGGATACGAGTTGTTTTAATCTATTATTCTATTATCAAACTTGTATACTCGCCAATACTTTTGTATTGATATTTTAATACATGTTGCAGGCTGATAGGTTGCAATGGATCATGGAATCAAGCTAGGAGATGCTTAGAAATGCCGCCTAGTTAATTTAGTCTTTTGAACAATCTGAACATTTTATGATTTGGTTTGTAATGTGATACTTGTGATGACGTTTGTTAGACATTTGCATGAAATTAACTAATCTTTTATTGAAATAATAGTGTTATGGAATTCTCATGAGCAATCTGAACGCTTAGTGCTCGCACCCCGATGTTTCCGCCATCGGTTGGGGTATGACAGATTGGTATCAGAGCCATAACTATAGGGAATTAGGATAAGTAGGAATACTTGCCCTAGTCTATAGTTCTAGGAATCTTGACTCTTATTTGTTGTTTAAGACTTATGTATTCTACCGTATCTGCTTCCTAGCAGCACATTTCCCTGTTAAACTTACATGCCTTTCCTAAGACTGATACAATATACACTGATGCTTTGGAAACGCTGTTAATCAGTGTTTGTATTTTGCACGAGATTTGCCTTCAAGACATGAGTGACATCCGAACCTTGCTGGAAATCTCCATATTATTATAGTAGGTCTTATCTGCGGATAAGTACCAACGCTATTTAGGCTACGAAGTTGTCAAGATAGAGGTGAAGCTCAGACCTTGATAACTAGTCCCACTCCTTGATTTTTATGTCTTGCCAAAGTCTCGAAATTCCAATCAATTAGGGACGTGGAATGACTAAAAGGACGAATAACGTAGGCCTAAGATCAATGACGTATTTGTCTAAGTAAGTCAAGACATGTTACCTCAATTCGAAAGGGGTTCAAATCACTTTGGTTAGTCGCCATTCCTCTACCCGGACCAATCCTATGTTTTATGAGCCCATCTTGCTTTTATGTTATCTTGATTTTATGCATGTGGTTTTAAACTCGATTCTTCGATCATTTGGTATGCTTTTACACGAATCACACGTTGTCCGCAATCTAAAACGTAAATTCTAATCCCAGATCAAACTAAATTTATGAAGCTTTATTCTATGTTCAATCTATGTGATAATGTGATTATAAGACACTAGATGTAACATGGCATGGAATACGAGGGGAAAGTGACATGTCCGAAGCATGGTGGCCGCTGGTACTTCCTATATATAAGTGTTTCTGGCATGTTACCAACTTTCGTACCAAGTGCCATGCAAAATTTAGTGTCTGATGTGGGATTCTAAAGCTATAGAAGGTCTATTTTGTGTATTATATGAGAAATTTATGTGAAATATATCGTGTACTCTAGTGAAATCTGTGCGTAAGCTACGTATGTGTAAACAAAATACGAAATGTAGCCTAGCGCCGAAGACGATGGGGAAAGTGGCATGTCCGAAGCGTGGTGGATACGCCGCTGGTACTTCCTATATATAAGCGTTTCTGGCATACTTCAAAACCTTCGTACCACGCGCTAAGTGAAATTCATAGTTTTGTAGGCTCGGGTTTGAGTGATTGAATCTACCTTGTTAATCTATGTGGTTGAATCTATCTGGTTAATCTATGTTTTGAGAAGTGGTGGAATCGAAAGCGGTGGTTAACGAGGCATGACACCGACGACGAGACGGACGTGGCATGATTAAAGCATGGCGGATACGCCGCTGGTACTTCCTATATATAAGTGCTTCCGTCATGTTGCCGAACTTTTGTAACACGTGCCATGCGGGATTTCGTTGTTTGTGGATTGTTAGCACGAGTCTATGTGAAATTATGTGAATCTATTTGAGTCTATTTAATCTATTGAATCTTTTGGAGTCTACTGAATCTATTGAATCTATGGGAGACTATTGAATCTATTGGAATCTATTTGAAATCTACGTGAATCTGTTTGAATCTATTGTAAACTATGTGAATCTATGATAATGATGATGATGAGTGTGTTCAATGACACGTAACATGACACCGAGTACGAGGTGGAAGCGATGTGCCCGAAGCGTGGTGGATACGCCGTTGGTACTTCCTATATATAAGAGTTTCTGACATGTTGCCAAACTTCGTACAACGTGCCATGCGAAGGTCGTGGGTTTTGTGGTATTAGAATCTATGAGAACAACTTGAATCGGGATATTGTGAAACTTGTTGAGTTTTAGTCTATTGTGTGTGGATCTATATTATGAGGCTTCGTGAATTTAGACTCATACGATCCTCTTATTGGATCTTTAGGATGTCTTCTCGAAAGCTATCCGACACTCTCAGGAAATCCAGGGAGAAGTCTCAGAAAAAGATGATGTCGTTCATGGCCGACCAGATTGCTCGAGTCGTGCCAAAGATCGTCTCTGAGCTCCAAGGATCAAACACACCTCCATCCTCTGTGGACTCCAAGGCTGAGAAGCAAAAGCCTACTAAGTTCAACTATAAGCATTTCATCTCTTGCAACCCTAAGTCTTTCACGGGCAGTGATGGGGTGACTGCTATGCTCGAGTGGTTCAACAGCATTGAGGTTACCTTTATTAACAGCGAGTGCCCAGACTACTTAAAGACTAGGAGTGCAACTAGGATGTTTCAAGACAGAGCGTTGGAGTGATGGTCGAATGAGAGAAACATCTGTTCAAATGAAGAAGCCTATGCTCTTCCATGGGCTGAGGTGCGAGAACTAATGATGCTTGAGTTCTGCCCTCCTTATGAACAATTGAAGCTTGAAGAAGAGTTTTGGCACTTGAACCAGATTGGTGATGATAATCTGGCTTATACTACCTGTTTTAAGCAGCTGAGTCTTATCGTTCCTCACTTGGTTTCGACTCCTAAGAGAATGATAACCAAGTACATCAATGGTCTACCTCCTGCTATGTGTGATTCTATTGAAGCAGCTCAACTGGAGACTATTGAAGAAGTCTATCGTTTGGCAGCAAGTTTGAACAACAACCGTGTGTGTGATAAGCAGTTTGCTACTCCTGCTCCCTCCAAGTCTGCGAATCAAGTTACCCAGCAGTCAGGCGGTAGCAAGAACAAGAAAAGGAAATCTCAGGGTTTCGGATGTAATGCTATTACTCCTGCTGCAAACCCTGCTGCTAAACCTACTCCTGCTACTGCTGCTGCTAACCCTGCTGTCCCAGAAGCTAAGAAGCAGTACACTGGTTCTCACCCAAAGTGTACCACATGCAACTACCATCATCCGGCTACTTCTGCATGTCGTTTGTGCACCAACTGTAATCGCTATGGTCACACGACACCTTACTGTCGTCAAGCAAACCCAGCCCAGCAAGCTCAGTATGCCCCAGCTCAGGTAGCGTTACAAGCACCTCCAGCACCTCTACAGAATCCTAGGCCAGTCAACGCTGTTCGTGCATGCTACAAGTGTGGAGATACAACCCACCTCCGTAACTAGTGTCCTCAGCTGAACCAGGACCAGCAGCCCGCCGCTCGCGGATGAGCGTTCAACCTTAATTCGAATCAGGTTCGTAATGACAATGACGTTGTCAATGGTATGTTCCTTGTTTATAACCTTTATGCTTCGATTCTATTTGATACTGGTTCCGATAAAAGTTTTGTGTCCGTGGAATTCGAATCATTGATAAACTGTACACGCTCCAGGTTACCTAAGTCGTTCTCTGTTGAGGTCGCAAATGGTAAGTCGATCCTTGTTAATTCTATCATTTGTGATTGTTCCTTGACTCTTAACGATCACGTATTCTCGATTGATCTCATACCCATGCGATTGGGTAGTTTCGATCTTATTATCGGTATGGACTGGTTGCGTAAGAACCATGCCGAGATTGTTTGTCATGAGAAACTTGTTCGTCTTCCTCTTCCCTCTAGTGATACTTTGATCGTCTATGGAGACCAACCTTCAAAAGGACTGAGATTGTTGTCATGCACACAAGCGAGCAGAAGCTTACGTAAATGGAACCCTGCCTTCTTGGCCCACGTGGTGGAAAAAAAGGCAAGGGGAAGAACATAAGCGACGTTCCAGTGGTGTGTGATTTCACTGATGTCTTTCCTGAAGATCTTCCTGATCTTCCTCCGCCTAGGTCTGTTGATTTTCGTATTGATCTCGTACCTGGTGTGACTCCTGTCGCCAGGGCTCCTTGCCGTCTTGCACCTTCTGAGATGCAAGAGTTATCTAGTCAACTGCATGAATTACTCGATAAGGGTTTTATTCGTCCAAGTACCTCCCCATGGGGTGCTCCCGTGTGATTCGTCAAAAAGAAGGATGGTTCCTTCCGTATGTCACACCCATTTCTGCGGCGGACGCACGAGGTGTGATCATGAAAGGTTCTCATTGCATACGAAGAGTAAACATACTACATGCTCAAAAATATCTTCAAATATTACATTACCGAAAACATATGTCAAGTGTTTACAACACGAGATAAAATATTGTCTTAAAAGTCACAACTTTATTTAAAGATAAACAAAGCGACATCCACGAGCATGAGTAAGACCACGCGCACATCCATCCTAGTTACCTGAAATACATGTGAGTTTTTGGAAAAACGTCAACATAATGTTGGTGTGAATTCATGCAGTTTTGTATTTCACGTTTGTATACTTTGTATAAAAACATAGTTGTGAATAAATCAAGTTTTTCTTGAGTACTCCACGTACTTCAAGTTATATATCAATCTTCTTGAGTACCCCACGTACTTCAAGTTATATATCAATCTTCTTGAGTACCCCACGTACTTCAAGTTATATATCAATTCTAGTATGGTATGAATTTTATATAAATACAGTATTTCTGTAAATATCAGGATTGTTAATGGGTTGCAAAGCCATTAACATGTGACACGACATAGGAAGTCACCAAACCTAAGGCATTTAATTGGTATATTCTGAGACACAAAAGCACTACTCGATTCTCGCCCTCACCGAGAGTGTGGCTGCCAGGCACCCGTTAGATCTAACCTTTTGTTCTGCGGTCTAAGTATATTGTTGATTAATGGTGCTTCTGTACCCTATTCGTGACACTATTTCTCATAACGCATCCTACTTGGTTCTCGTCCTCACCAAGCGCGTTTCTTGTTATCAATTCTCATAACGCATCCTACTTGGTTCTCGTCCTCACCAAGTGCGTTTCTTATTATCATTTCTCATAACGCATCCTACTTGGTTCTCGTCCTCACCAAGTGCGTTTCTTATTATCTTATATTTCGTCACACTTGGTTCTCGTTCTCACCAAGTGTACTTCTTGTATTCTTATATTTCATCACACTTGATTCTCGTTCTCACCAAGTGTGCTTCTTATATTTATATCATACCAATTATAAACATTGTACATTTGTACATGTATTTCACCCCCGAAGTTATAAAAACTAAAAACAGTTAAAGAGAAAAGGGGGAGCATGAACTCACAACTTTGCGTTCCTTGCGTCGAAAACTTCACCGGATTTGCTTAATTAACGTCGTAACCTATACGCGTTTTCTTAACGTTAGTCACTAGACTTGCGTCGCACAAGTACAGTCACTCTCTTTTGTATATATTCTTGTGTTAAAAATATTCTATATTTTTAACTACGTATCTTACTTATATTATTTCCTCAAAAATAAATATAAGCTTTTTGTATTTTGCACTTTGCACCCGAATTATGTATCTTGTATGCGTATTTTTATATTTATACTCCTCATGAGTATTTAGTGTATTTTAACTCTTAATACAGTAGCACGTATAACACATACTATATGCACTTAACACACAAGTTGGTGATCAAATAATATATATTTTTCTCTCAAAAATATATACTTACTATCCATTTTTATTTTTGAAGAAATCCTCATTTCTAATCACCAAAAATTAGGGAAACCTTGGTAATACTTTAAATACATTTTTAGGGAATAAGTTTCCCAAAAACTTATATTTTTCTAAGTGTCAAAATTTATAAAAATTTCGACAGAGTTTCCCCTAAAAATGGAGGTTTCCCATGTTTTCAAAACATGTGTTTATTTTCTTTTAAATTCAACAACAATATCAACAACAATCTTTATTTATCAAACTTGTCAAAACAAGCACATATCACAACTTATGAACTTGAAAGTTTGTAAAAATATGTAGTAACTTACTAGCACATTTAGTAAGTCTTGTTACCTTTAAAAATAAGTTTAGTTTCTTAAAAACTTTATTTTTAAAGAGTAAGTATTTTCACATCTTCTAGTCTCATTTTCCAAAAATAATTCTTCTTGTATTTTTCTTGTTACACATGTGATCTTTACTTTATTAACCACCAAAAATAAGGTTTATTTGTTTAAGAACCAAGATTTAGCAAAACTTGTATTTTTAACTTGGTTCTTTTGAAAAACCACTTGTAGATCTTTAGATCTACATGTTTAGAGTCTTATTTTACAAGAAAAATTATGTTTATTCAAGTTCAAGCTCATGGTGGATGGTTTCATCATCTTTCTTATTTCTAGCACTTAACATACTACTAGTTCATGTTCTTGGACATGAACTAGTATGCGTAGATGATGATCCATCTCACTTTTAATGACAAACAACATCAAATAATAACAACCATACAAGATTCACATGATTTACACACATATCTATTCTTTATCCAACATATATCACTTATATTTCAAGACTTTAATATATGTTCTTTAGTGTTTCATGATTTTTAGCCATTAAATCATCTATTAACCATCATAAACAAGAACAAGATGATGTTTGAGAACATTTACTACTAGCTCAAGGCTAGGGAAGTTCAAGAGTATAAATGTGGTGGTTAAAAGCAAACGGCGAAGGTCCTTCAAGATCCGCTTGCACCGAGCTTCGTTAGTGACCTTCTTACACCTCAATATCACCTTGGAATGGATGGAAATGGATTGAAAATGCAAGTGTGGGTGGGTGTTGTTGGAGCCGAGAATAAGAGAAGGAGGAGGGAGGAGTAGTTTGGTGAAGATCAATGATGGTTATAACCCTCCATGCTTTCTTATAACTCACATTTCCCTTCAATCCATTGGCTAAAGTGTTGGTGAAGGACTAGACAAGATCTAGTAAAATAATCAAGAAATCAAAGTGGGTGTACCCTTTGTCTAGGGCCGGTTATGGGGGGGGGGGGGTATATTGGTTGGATTCCAAATGTATAGTTAAGTATCTAGTTACATGTTAAGCACTAGATTTAGGTGTTTAAGTGTATTATGAAATATATAGTGTGTTAGGGTGTACGGGGACCCTAACTAGCTCAGAAAAATAAAAACAATGCTTCTAGCATTATTTTGGTGTTCCGGGTAATATCCGGTTGTTCGGTTAGACACCGGTTCGTTAAAGTGCTAAATTACACTTTTTAGTGTCTTTTAAGTACCTTTCTTGTACTCTTTTAATTCCCAACACTTAGGGAAATATTCCGGATAATAAAATGACATTTCTGCATAATATTTATATGTCTAAATGCTGAAATATTGCTGAATTATATAATTTCTGCACTTAAAGTGCGTTTCGGGTGCTTTTTAGTGCTTATTTTTGCTTTCGCAATGTCTATAAATTAAACCCTTACATGTACTCTTGGGTTTTAATGTACTTTTGTCGTCGGACCTACACCTAGGCCTTAATTCTTATGTCTGCCTGCTTTCTGCAGTTCTGTTGACACAGTGTGTCTTACCGGTGAGTTTACTATTATTTCTGACGCAACGCTCTCGTTTATGCATAAAGCAATATTTTGTAGTATACAACGTGCATGAATTCACTTGTTTAATCATGTGTTCAGACATTGCTGACAATTAAGCACATAATTGCAATCATTAAATAATGATTAAAGTGTACGGAAATTACCGGTTTGTGCCAGTTGTCACAGTCTCCCCCCGTTAAAAGAATTTCGTCCCGAAATTCAAGCTGAACTCACTCTCGCTGGAGTCTTCTTGAATAGGTGGGGATACTTTTTCTTGAACTGGTAAATCACGTTCCCATGTGTACTCGGGTCCGTGCTTAGAGCTCCAACGTACTTTGACAAGCTTCACACTGCTCCTCCTGGTCTTGTTGACTTTCCAGTCGGTAACCTCAACGGGTTGCTCTGTAAATCGGAGGGCTTTATCAATATGCACTTCATCCATCGGGATGATCACGTTTTCTTGTGTTGGACTCTTCTTCAGGTTGGATACATGAAACGTATCATGTACTCCATTAAGTTCTTCCGGTAACTCCAACTTGTATGCCACGGTACCAATTCTTTTCAATATTCTGAATGGTCCGATGTATCGTGGATTCAGCTTTCCACGCTTTCCAAATCTGACTACGCCCTTCCAAGGTGAGACTTTTAACAACACTTTGTCTCCCACCTTGAATTCTACTGATTTTCTATTCGGATCAGCGTAGCTCTTTTGTCGATTTCGAGCCGCCTTAATGCGCTCTCGGATCTGCGCAATCTTGTCGGTTGTCTCTTGTACAAGTTCAGGACCAACCATACGTTTATCTCCGGCATCTGCCCAACATAAGGGCGATCGGCATTTGCGGCCATACAGAGCTTCGAACGGCGCGGCTTTTATGCTCGTATGATAGCTGTTATTGTAGGAAAACTCAACTAAAGGTAGATGAGTATCCCAGCTGCCGCCTAGATCCATGACACATGCACGAAGCATATCTTCTAACGTTTGTATAGTCCGTTCGCTCTGGCCGTCTGTTTGTGGATGGAATGCCGTGCTCAGATCTAACTGAGATCCAAAGGCTTCCTAAAATGATTGCCAGATTCTTGAGACAAAGCGTCCATCTCTGTCTGAAATGATTGAGATTGGCACTCCATGACGTGCCACAATTTCTCTTAAGTATATTTCAGCAAGCTTTCCAGTGCTGTCTTTTTCTCGGATCGGTAGGAAGTGCGCAGACTTCGTTAATCGATCAACTATTACCCATATCATATCGTGCCCTCTCGGGGTCCTGGGTAATTTCGTTATGAAGTCCATCGAGATTTGTTCCCACTTCCACACGGGAATCTCTGGTTGTTGTAGTAGGCCGGACGGTTTCTGATATTCTGCCTTAACCTTGGCACAGGTTAGGCATTTTCCAACATAAACAGCAACGTCGCTCTTGTGTCTCGGCCACCAATAATACTCTTTCAAGTCTTGATACATCTTGTCCGACCCTGGGTGGATCGAGTATCTTGACTTGTGCGCTTCATCAAGGATGACTTCTCGTAGGCCACCATAGAGCGGAACCCAAATGCGCTTTTTAAAGTATAAGGCTCCCTCTTCGTTTGGCACCATGTATTTCAGCATACCCCGTAGGTATTCAGCTTTACGGTTCTCTCCTTTAAGAGCTTCTTGTTGTGCATCTCGAATGCGTGCAGTGAGGTTCGTTCGAATGGTCATTTCTAACGCTCGAACCCTTAGGGTCTTAACCCTTTCTTTTCGGCTCAACGCGTCCGCTACAACGTTCGCCTTTCCAGGATGGTACTTAATCTCACAGTCATAATCGTTCAGCAGCTCGACCCAACGTCGTTGGCGCATATTCAATTCCTTCTGATCAAATATGTGTTGTAAGCTTTTGTGATCTGTGAAGATTGTACATCGAGTACCATATAAATAATGTCGCCAAATCTTCAAGGCGAATACCACTGCGCCCAGCTCCAGGTCATGAGTGGTATAATTTCTCTCGTGAACCTTCAGTTGTCTTGAAGCATAAGCGATGACTTTTTGGCGTTGCATGAGCACGCAACCCAAGCCTTGTCGTGAGGCGTCGCAGTATACCACGAAGTCTTCAGTGCCTTCGGGTAATGATAGTATTGGTGCATCGCAGAGCTTGTTTTTAAGTAACTGGAAAGCTTCTTCTTGTTTGTAACCCCAGTCGTATTTCTTGTCTTTCTGAGTAAGGGTTGTTAGCGGTTGAGCTATTTTTGAGAAATTCTCGATGAATCGCCGACAATAGCCCGCTAAGCCCAAAAATTGACGAACCTCAGTTGGGGTTTTGGGAGCTCCCCAGTTCTTTATCGCTTCAATCTTGGATGGGTCTACATGAATGCCCTTCTCATTCACAACGTGACCAAGAAATTGTACTTCGCGAATACAGAATTCGCATTTGGAGAACTTTGCATAAAGCTTCTCTTTCTTCAGTAGTTCCAAGATGGTTCTGAGATGTTGCTCATGCTCTTCTTTCGTTCGCGAGTAAATCAGGATATCATCGATAAATACAATCACGAATTTATCGAGATATGGTTTGCATACGCGGTTCATTAGATCCATAAAGACCGCTGGTGCATTCGTCAGCCCAAACGGCATCACAAGAAATTCGTAGTGCCCATATCGCGTTCTGAATGCAGTCTTTGGTACGCTTTCCTCTTGGATTCTCAGTTGATGGTATCCAGATCGAAGGTCGATCTTGGAATAGTAGCTTGATCCTTGCAGTTGATCGAATAAGTGATCAATCCTTGGTAGTGGATACCGATTCTTGATCGTGAGCTTGTTCAGTTCCCTGTAATCGATACACATCCGCAGTGTTCCATCCTTCTTCTTTACGAATAATACTGGAGCTCCCCAGGGTGAGAAGCTTGGCCTTATGAATCCTTTATCCAACAACTCCTGGAGTTGTGTAGACAATTCCTGCATTTCGGATGGTGCAAGCCGATAGGGAGCCTTGGCTACAGGAGCGGCTCCTGGAACCAAGTCTATACGGAATTCGACTTGTCGTTGCGGAGGTAGTTTGGCAGATCTTCAGGGAACACATCAGGAAATTCCTTCACCACAGGAATGTCTTTGAGTTTTGGCTCCACAGCCTTCTTGTCTATAACGTGTGCTAGGAAGGCGACACATCCTTTCCTCAAGCACTTCTGTGCCTTCATACAACTGATGATTTGAAGAGGCGCTTCTCGTTTTTCTCCATGCACGATGAGAGTTTCACCATTCGCTAAAGGGATGCGAATGATTTTCTCATGACAAATAACTTCAGCTTTGTTCTTGGACAAGCAGTCCATCCCGACTACTACATCGAAGCTACCCAATTGGATAGGTAGGAGGTCGATGCTAAATCTTCGTTCACCAAGTTCTAGTGTGCAGCCTCTAACAACTTCGCCCGATTCAACAAGTTTACCATTGGCTAGTTCTATGGAATAAGGAATTTCTAATCTACTAGATTCTATTCCGAGTATGCGTTTAAATTCCACAGACATGAAACTATAATCGGCGCCAGTGTCAAATAATATGGATGCAAAGTGATTGTTAATGAGAAACGTACCGGTGACCACGTTAGGGTCCTCGCGTGCGTTCTTTGCTCCAATCACAAACGCTCTAGCCTGAGCATTGTTTCTCTCTGGGCAGTTCTTCATGAAATGATCATTGCTTCCACACTTGAAGCATCCTTGGTTCTGCCCTTTCCCGTTACCATTCTTGCTACCAGCACCGTTTCCATTTCGGTTCTTTCCTTTTCCCCAACAGTCTTCTGTTTGATGACCCAATTTACCATATTTGTCGCACCTTGGAATGCGACAAGCTCCTTCATGATGATACCTACATTTTTGGCATCTAGGTATGGAGCCTTGGTATGCTTTTGTTGCATGGGTTTTCGCCTCCTGGGACGGGTTAGCGTCACGCTTCCTGCTGAAACCCTTGTTGTTACGAGTTGCTTGGTTCAAACTTGTATGCTTTCTCTTTTTGTCGCCGGATGACTCGGCATGTGTCTCGGTCTTCTCTGTTGGGTTTAGTGATAACTTCTTCATACGAACACAATCTTCAGTCAGACTGACAGCCAGAGTTACAGCCTCAGTGATTGTTTGTGGTTTGGCCGACGTCACCATGCCACGAAACTCTGAGGCCAGTCCCCAAATGTAGCGTTCCACACGCTTAAATTCAGGAGTCATCATGTAGGGAAGCACTCTTGACAGATCGTGGAACCTTCGAGTGTAACCATTGATGTCGGCACCTTCCATAGTCAAGTGCCAGAACTCTGTTTCCAGCCTTTGGAGTTCCGCGCGAGAGCAGTACTTCTCTCTCATTCTTTCCTTCAGTTCCTCCCAAGTTAGGCCATAAGCGGCATCATCACCCAAAGTTTGGGCTTGCAGGTTCCACCAAGTCAGAGCTTCATCGACGAATAACCCAGTAGCAAAAGTTACTTGCTGATCCGCGGTACACTTGCTCATGCAGATAGTAGCTTCAGTCTTCTCCGTCCAGCGCACAAATGCTACTGCACCTCCTGTACCATCATAGTTCATCGGCTTGCAGTCGAGGAACTGCTTGAAAGTGCAGCCTGGAATTGATTCACCAATTCACATGTGAGCAATCGAAGAAATAATGAAACAAGGACCGTTCATAAATTTCTCCATGCTTAGCAAATTGTCTTAAGATTACCTTGAGCTGCATTGCCTCCAGATGAATCTCCGTTCCCATTACGTCTAGCGTTGCTTGGGCCACCACTGTCTTGAGTTCGGTTCGCCTCGTACTGGGCGATAGCAGCGGAGATCCTTTCCTCCAGTAGAGCGTTCAGCTCTTCAGCAGTTCTCGGCAGTGGGGGAGGAGGAGGTTGATCATCATTGCGAGCATTCACAGCTTTCCTGGGTGCCATGTTCTGACAGAACATAACACAGCAGGGTTAGGCATTTGTTTGATATCGTCACACTAGACAGTAGTATCATATATATTCACAGGTATATATACCACATAAGTGACATCAAACAATTATTACTCTAGCAGAGTACTTAGTAGGCTTGCACTGAGGGAATCTATACGTGACTAGGCTTGCTGTGATTTCTGTGCACTGAATTCCATAATTATGTATGCATCCATAATTACGTAACTCCTTGCACAGTCCGCACAGTTCGTTTCATCCTCGTATTTCTTCCTTCATATGGGCCATTGCTTTCAGATAAAGTCACGTATACTTGTGACATTCTACTTCTAGTACATGCTAATTATCACACATAATTGCAAGTAATTTCTAGTCAACGACAAGTGCTACTCAAGTGCACTCTAAGTCTCGTAGTGTCTTTTCTAGACTCATGTATACAGTTTCAGGTAGTGGATGTCGCGGGACGTTTTATGCAATGAAAACTCTTTGAAAATTGTTTTCGTGAAAGGATCCTAGAGATTGTAGACTAGACTCGAGAAGGAATCCTGGTTCACTACAATCGCTGCTCTGATACCAATCTGTCACACCCCTTTCTGCGGCGGAAGCACGAGGTGTGATCATGAAAGGTTCTCATTGCATACGAAGAGTAAACATACTACATGCTCAAAAATATCTTCAAATATTACATTACCGAAAACATATGTCAAGTGTTTACAACACGAGATAAAATATTGTCTTAAAAGTCACAACTTTATTTAAAGATAAACAAAGCGACATCCACGAGCATGAGTAAGACCACGCGCACATCCATCCTAGTTACCTGAAATACATGTGAGTTTTTGGAAAAACGTCAACATAATGTTGGTGTGAATTCATGCAGTTTTGTATTTCACGTTTGTATACTTTGTATAAAAACATAGTTGTGAATAAATCAAGTTTTTCTTGAGTACTCCACGTACTTCAAGTTATATATCAATCTTCTTGAGTACCCCACGTACTTCAAGTTATATATCAATTCTAGTATGGTATGAATTTTATATAAATACAGTATTTCTGTAAATATCAGGATTGTTAATGGGTTGCAAAGCCATTAACATGTGACACGACATAGGAAGTCACCAAACCTAAGGCATTTAATTGGTATATTCTGAGACACAAAAGCACTACTCGATTCTCGCCCTCACCGAGAGTGTGGCTGCCAGGCACCCGTTAGATCTAACCTTTTGTTCTGCGGTCTAAGTATATTGTTGATTAATGGTGCTTCTGTACCCTATGCGTGACACTATTTCTCATAACGCATCCTACTTGGTTCTCGTCCTCACCAAGCGCGTTTCTTGTTATCAATTCTCATAACGCATCCTACTTGGTTCTCGTCCTCACCAAGTGCGTTTCTTATTATCATTTCTCATAACGCATCCTACTTGGTTCTCGTCCTCACCAAGTGCGTTTCTTATTATCTTATATTTCGTCACACTTGGTTCTCGTTCTCACCAAGTGTACTTCTTGTATTCTTATATTTCATCACACTTGATTCTCGTTCTCACTAAGTGTGCTTCTTATATTTATATCATACCAATTATAAACATTGTACATTTGTACATGTATTTCACCCCCGAAGTTATAAAAACTAAAAACAGTTAAAGAGAAAAGGGGGAGCATGAACTCACAACTTTGCGTTCCTTGCGTCGTAAACTTCACCGGATTTGCTTAATTAACGTCGTAACCTATACGCGTTTTCTTAACGTTAGTCACTAGACTTGCGTCGCACAAGTACAGTCACTCTCTTTTGTATATATTCTTGTGTTAAAAATATTCTATATTTTTAACTACGTATCTTACTTATATTATTTCCTCAAAAATAAATATAAGCTTTTTGTATTTTGCACTTTGCACCCGAATTATGTATCTTGTATGCGTATTTTTATATTTATACTCCTCATGAGTATTTAGTGTATTTTTAAGTCTTAATACAGTAGCACGTATAACACATACTATATGCACTTAACACACAAGTTGGTGATCAAATAATATATATTTTTCTCTCAAAAATATATACTTACTATCCATTTTTATTTTTGAAGAAATCCTCATTTCTAATCACCAAAAATTAGGGAAACCTTGGTAATACTTTAAATACATTTTTAGGGAATAAGTTTCCCAAAAACTTATATTTTTCTAAGTGTCAAAATTTATAAAAATTTCGACAGAGTTTCCCCTAAAAATGGAGGTTTCCCATGTTTTCAAAACATGTGTTTATTTTCTTTTAAATTCAACAACAATATCAACAACAATCTTTATTTATCAAACTTGTCAAAACAAGCACATATCACAACTTATGAACTTGAAAGTTTGTAAAAATATGTAGTAACTTACTAGCACATTTAGTAAGTCTTGTTACCTTTAAAAATAAGTTTAGTTTCTTAAAAACTTTATTTTTAAAGAGTAAGTATTTTCACATCTTCTAGTCTCATTTTCCAAAAATAATTCTTCTTGTATTTTTCTTGTTACACATGTGTATCTTTACTTTATTAACCACCAAAAATAAGGTTTATTTGTTTAAGAACCAAGATTTAGCAAAACTTGTATTTTTAACTTGGTTCTTTTGAAAAACCACTTGTAGATCTTTAGATCTACATGTTTAGAGTCTTATTTTACAAGAAAAATTATGTTTATTCAAGTTCAAGCTCATGGTGGATGGTTTCATCATCTTTCTTATTTCTAGCACTTAACATACTACTAGTTCATGTTCTTGGACATGAACTAGTATGCGTAGATGATGATCCATCTCACTTTTAATGACAAACAACATCAAATAATAACAACCATACAAGATTCACATGATTTACACACATATCTATTCTTTATCCAACATATATCACTTATATTTCAAGACTTTAATGTATGTTCTTTAGTGTTTCATGATTTTTAGCCATTAAATCATCTATTAACCATCATAACAAGAACAAGATGATGTTTGAGAACACTTACTACTAGCTCAAGGCTAGGGAAGTTCAAGAGTATAAATGTGGTGGTTAAAAGCAAATGGCGAAGGTCCTTCAAGATCCGCTTGCACCGAGCTTCGTTAGTGACCTTCTTACACCTCAATATCACCTTGGAATTGATGGAAATGGATTGAAAATGCAAGTGTGGGTGGGTGTTGTTGGAGCCGAGAATAAGAGAAGGAGGAGGGAGGAGTAGTTTGGTGAAGATCAATGATGGTTATAACCCTCCATGCTTTCTTATAACTCACATTTCCCTTAAATCCATTGGCTAAAGTGTTGGTGAAGGACTAGACAAGATCTAGTAAAATAATCAAGAAATCAAAGTGGGTGTACCCTTTGTCTAGGGCCGGTTATGGGGGGGGGTATATTGGTTGGATTCCAAATGTATAGTTAAGTATCTAGTTACATGTTAAGCACTAGATTTAGGTGTTTAAGTGTATTATGAAATATATAGTGTGTTAGGGTGTACGGGGACCTTAACTAGCTCAGAAAAATAAAAACAATGCTTCTAGCATTATTTTGGTGTTCCGGGTAATATCCGGTTGTTCGGTTAGACACCGGTTCGTTAAAGTGCTAAATTACAATTTTTAGTGTCTTTTAAGTACCTTTCTTGTACTCTTTTAATTCCCAACACTTAGGGAAATATTCCGGATAATAAAATGACATTTCTGCATAATATTTATATGTCTAAATGCTGAAATATTGCTGAATTATATAATTTCTGCACTTAAAGTGCGTTTCGGGTGCTTTTTAGTGCTTATTTTTGCTTTCGCAATGTCTATAAATTAAACCCTTACATGTACTCTTGGGTTTTAATGTACTTTTGTCGTCGGACCTACACCTAGGCCTTAATTCTTATGTCTGCTTGCTTTCTGCAGTTCTGTTGACACAGTGTGTCTTACCGGTGAGTTTACTATTATTTCTGACGCAACGCTCTCGTTTATGCATAAAGCAATATTTTGTAGTATACAACGTGCATGAATTCACTTGTTTAATCATGTGTTCAGACATTGCTGACAATTAAGCACATAATTGCAATCATTAAATAATGATTAAAGTGTACGGAAATTACCGGTTTGTGCCAGTTGTCACACCGTATGTGTATCGACTATCGTGAACTGAATAAGCTTACCTTGAAGAATCGTTATCCGCTCCCTCGTATCGATGACCTATTTAATCAACTACAAGGTGCGTCCTGCTTCTCTAAGATTGAGTTCGATCTGGATATCATCAACTACGTGTCCTCGAAGATGATATTCCTATGACCGCGTTTCGTACTCGATATGGGCACTACGAGTTTGTAGTCATGCCTTTTGGCTTGACCAATGCACCTGCAGTGTTCATGGACCTTATGAACCGTGTGTGTAAACCCTATTTGGATCGTTTCGTGATAGTCTTTATTGATGATATTCTTATTTATTCTAAGTCTAAGGCTGATCATGCTCGCCATCTACGTCTTGTGCTCGAACTCCTACACGGTGAACGTCTGTATGCTAAATTCTCTAAGTGTGAGTTTTGGATTGATGAAGTACAATTTCTTGGTCATATTGTTAGTAGTCAGGGTATTCATGTTGACCCTTCTAAGATCGAGGCAGTGAAGAATTGGTGTACGCCTAAATCCGTGTCCGAGATTCGTTCTTTTCTAGGTTTGGCGGGTTATTACCGTCCGTTCATCGCATATTTCTCTAAAATCGATGTTCCTCTTACTATGCTAACCCAAAAGGAGAAACCTTTTGTTTGGGGTCCTGAGCAAGTGGAATCCTTTCTGACTCTTAAGAACCTTTTGTGTAATGCTCCTATGTTAACTCTACCTGATGGCAATGATGATTTTGTGGTATATTGTGATGCCTCGAACCGTGGATTGGGCTGTGTGCTCATGCAGCGAGACAAGGTTATTGCTTATGCCTCTCGTCAGCTCAAGGTACATGAGAAAAACTATACTACTCACGATCTGGATATTGGTGTGGTTATTTTTGCGTTAAAGATCTGGTGACACTACCTTTATGGTACTAAGTGTGTGGTCTTCACCGACCATAGGAGCCTTCAACATATCCTTGACCAAAAAGAGCTGAACATGCGACATAGACGTTCGGTGGAATTGCTTAACGACTACGACTTCGAAATTCACTATCATCCCGGCAAGACGAATGTAGTAGCCGACGCCCTTAGTCGTAAGACCCATTTCAAGGCTATTCGTATCTCTAGTGATCTGCATGCTTGTATTCTTGAAGCTCAGTTTTCGTCAGCAAATGAAGGAAGTCTAGAAGAAGAAATCCACGGCGCTAGGATTGACCAACTTGAAACAAAACCTAACGAACTGCAGTATTATCTAAATCGTATCTGGGTGCCAGATCGCAATAATCTCCATGAGCTCATTATGACTGAGGCTCACAAATCCCGTTACTCTATCCCCCAGGTGCCGATAAGATGTACCAGGATCTGCGTACGACTTACTGGTGGCTTGGCATGAAGAGGGACATTGCTGTATATGTGTCTAAGTGCCTTACTAGCTCGAAGGTAAAGGCTGAACACCAGCGTCCTTCTGGACACTTAGAGCAACCTAAAATCCCAGTTTGGAAATGGGATAGCATTTTTATGGACTTTATTATTAAACTACCCCATAACTCTAAAGCTCACGATAGTATCTGGGTGATCGTTGATCGTTTGACCAAATCAGCCCACTTTCTTCCTATTCGTGAAGATTACATAGTGGATAAGCTTGCTCGAATCTATACTGATGAGATTATATGCCGTCATGGCATACCTCTTGACATAATCTCGGACCGCGATGGTTGTTTTACTTCGCGTCTTTGGCAAACGTTTCAGTCCGCTATGGGTTCGTACTTGAATCTTAGCACGGCCTTTCATCCTCAGACAGATGGACAGACCGAGCGTACTATTCAAACCCTAGAGGATATGCTTCGTTCTTGTGTCATCGACTTTGGTGGTAACTGGGATGTACATTTACCATTGATTGAGTTCTCACACAACAATAGCTATCATTCCAGTATTCAGATGGCTCCTTTCGAAGCTTTGTATGGCCGCAAGTGCCGATCTCCTCTCAGTTGGCAAGAGATTGGTGACAAGCAGTTTACTGGCCCTGAAATTATTCAAGAAACAATGGATAAGATTTTTTAAATCCATGATAACTTGATCAAGGCTAGGAGCAGACAAAAGAGCTATGCTGATAGTAGGCGGAAGCCTCTGGAATTTGTTGTTGGTGACCGAGTTCTTCTCAAGGTATCTCCCTGGAAGGGAGTAGTTCGTTTTGGAAAGAAATGAAAGCTTGCTCCTCGCTATGTGGGTCCTTTCGTGATACTTGAAAGGGTTGGCAAGGTAGCATACAAACTCGACTTGCCACAAGAACTAAACAACGTGCATCCAGTGTTCCACGTATCTAATCTTCGTAAATGCCTAGCCGACGAGGGACTGCAGGTTCCGCTCGAAGACTTGAAAATAAATGAAGCTGTTTAGTTTGCGGAGAAATCGGTCGAAATCATGGATCAAACTGTCAAGCATTTGAGGTGCAAAAAAATTCCCATTGTTAAGGTTCGATGGGAAGGAAAGCGTGGTGCCGAATTCACTTGGGAGCTGAAAAGTGATATGAAGGCCAAGTATCCGCAGCTCTTCGAGCAGTCTTCATCTAAGATTTCGGGGATTAAATCTCCTAAAGGAGGGGAGAGTGTAACGCCCAGCGTCCCTAAACTTTAGACTTTTGGCAGAATTAGTCCCTGAACTTTTATCTATTGTCAGTTATAGTCCCTACAGTGATATGATGTTGATACTTTGATACTTTTGGTATGAATCTTATGGGTATTGATGCTTAACACTATGATGTTTGATTCTTTAGTCTAGATACTTGATTCATGATACTTAAACTATGAGACTTGACGCTTAATCTAGATACTTGACTCTTGATGCTTAATTTAGACACTTGATTCTTAAGGATAACACTAGATACTTGATTCTTTATACTATGAAAGCTAGATTCTTATTGTTGATTCTTGATACTTTATAGTTGGACTCTTGATTCTTGAAGCTTGAGAAACTATGATTCTTGACTCTTGAAACTTATTTGGTGGTTGACTCCTTAGACTTGTGAAACTTGATTCTTGATTGAACGAGAGACTGGAGTCTTTTCACTGGCGGAATCTATGAAACTTGGAAACCTTTAGTGTTTATGATGTAATATAGTTATGAGATACTTGTACCTAAACTATACGCAACGCAATGCTTAATCTAACTCGCGAAACGAATCAAAGTCAGGAACGTGGAAAGAATGGATTAGCCAGAGTGGCCATCCGATCGGATGACCACCCGATCGGGTGACCACTCGATCGATCGGCCAGCCTATCCACTTTGCACCACCTTAACACCCTCTCTTACTATAAATAGACCTGTCACATCACCATTTTGAGTGACGTGACAGCTCTGCTCGACCAGACACGCGCACTCTTCATTTATTCATTTTCTCATCGATTTCGGTACGTTTTAGGCTAGTTCTTCGTACTTTCTTAATCTACACATCATTCTCTACGTGATTCACACTTGAAATCACACTTTTCACCGTGAAATCTCTCAGATCTAAGTTCTTGAGGGTGATGTCATCATGGGGGTTGTACAAACTACCATGTGATGTCATTCTGAGCAAGATCTAGCTCAGATCTAAGATGTTTCGTGCATTTTCACACTAAATCTAAGCTAAATCTAGTCTTTTCATATAAAACTTGAGTATATCCATCTTTTTCTCAAACTTTTACTTTCTTCGGTGGAAACCGGGTCTAAACTAACTGTAGATCTGATGAATAGTCTAGAGTTGGTGTTGATCTGAATCCCTACCGGAAAGGACGAGCAAAGCACGGATTCCGTCAAAGACATACGACTGATCGGACAGTGGTGGTTCCTACCGATCAGAACGATTGTGAGCTGATAGATTTACTGTTGTCTCAATACGTTTCGTACCGTCACCACTACGCTAGAAACTTAGAAATTTTACAAAATAATAAACAGGAACAAGGGTCGCTCGATCGAGCGGCAACCCGATCGGACAGCTGTTCGATCGGACAGCCACCCTCTCAGGTGACACTTGCCTTTTGTCTTGAAACTTTCAAACACTTAGTAAAATTATAAAAAACTTGGAAGTCTTGATCTAGTGGCAACCCGATCGGACAACCATCTGATCGAGCAGCCATCTGATTGGGATGACAGGATGCTTACACCCGGATCGAGTGGCAATCCGATCGGATTACCATCCGATCGGACAACCACCCTATTCCCCTCACTTATGGTTTTCACTCAAGTGGCAGCCCGATCGGATGGTCATCCGATCGGGCAGCCATCTGCCTACTCACATCTGTGTGTCATCCGATCGACCGGCAATCCGATTGGATAGCCATCCGATCGAACAACCATCCGATCCAGTGACCAACTTGACACTTTGAGCAACCTCGTTATTTTGCCATACTCTTATCCTTTTGTAATCTAATCAGGCTAATTCTAAAAAGAGCTCCTTTTGATCCAATAACAGTTGCGACTGTTAAGTAATCACTGTGAGTATACTCGATCCCCTTTTACTTTAAACTTTTAGGGTGTAACATGTATTCTATGAAACTTAAACTTGAATCTTTTGAAACTTGAACTCTATCCTATGTGAACATGAAACTTGTGATTCTTGATTCTTTGTGCTATGTGACGTTTAATCCAGAGTGTGTAATTCCGCCTTAACAATAGTAGCGCTATAGGAGATGCACCTTTCCCATTATTCTCGGGGGGTATTGTTAGGAGGATTCTAGTTTACCTTGAGTCTTGGGTAAACACTAAAGCATCGGGATACTTGGGCTATCACTGCGTGGACTGCGACACTAGCACGGCTGAAACTATTTTATTACTTACATTATGGATACGAGTTGTTTTAATCTATTATTCTATTATCAAACTTGTATACTCGTCAATACTTTTGTATTAATATTTTAATACATGTTGCAGGCTGATAGGTTGCAATGGATCATGGAATCAAGCTAGGAGATGCTTAGAAACGTCGCTTAGTTAATTTAGTCTTTTGAACAATCTGAACATTTTATGATTTGGTTTGTAATGTGATACTTGTGATGACATTTGTTAGACATTTACATGAAATCAATTAATCTTTTATTGAAACAATAGTGTTATGGAATTCTCATGATCAATCTGAACGCTTAGTGCTCGCACCCCGATGTTTACGCCATCGGTTGGGGTGTGACAGATTGTGCGGGTTATGCGAGAGTGATGTGGTTGTTTGAGGGAGTGTCGAGAGTGGTTATGAGGTTGTCGCTTATATAGTATTTCGCAAGTCTCGTAAGTTTGGAAAGGATTTTTGATTGATTTGCATGAAGATTAAAAGAAGGTCTAATTGGAATTAAATAGGAAACACGGTAATGATGTCGGTGCATATGTCTGTCGACTTCGTCTTGTATCGAGTCTTGTATTAGGTTGGTTAGATCAGGGCACGAAAAACGAGAAATGTATCAAATTTGTGTGATAGGACCATTTTGCACGAAATGAAGTCTGGTCATTTCGCACGAAATGTCATTTCGTGTGAAACTGATTCGTGCGGAATGGTGGGCCTGTAAATACCTGCCCTGACCATTTCGTTTGGATCGATTTGGATTCCGGTACCGAGGTGCTGCCGAAGTGTCTCCAGGCTGTAAAATGTTATTTTATCAATAAACAAGACAATTAGAGTGAATATCAAGTTGTAATCAAGTCTGTATCATTGAATTCTGCCTTTGATATGGATTGAACTCTTCTGATAGACTTGTTTAGATCGATTCCCGATCCTACAAGTGGTATCAGAGCTCAGGAGGAAGAGTTCTTACCGAATTCAGCTTGATTTCTTCAAAATTCTGACTTCTACACTTTTTTTTCAAAATTAACAAGTTTTCACGGTTAAAATGGCTTAATTTTCACACATTATAAGCGTAACACTGTTTTATCAAAGCCTTGAAAGAATTGGACTTAAAATCAACCTAAAACCTGATGAATTTGACAAAATTCCGACCGATAGGATGACGTCAGCTGCATTTCACGCGGATTGAACTTTCCATTTCGCACGAAATCATCATTTCGCTTGAGTTTTTGGTTTATTTCGCACGAAATCATCATTTCGCTTGAGATCAGGTCCATTTCACACGAAATCATCCATTTCGTGTGAAGTCATTTCGTACGAAGTCGTCCTGCAGGTCATTTCGTTTGAACAGGGCATTTCTCTTGAAGAAGTTCATTTCGTGTGAAGAGGTCCTTTCCGCATCAAATTCATTTCGTGTGAATTGTGTCATTTCGTTTGAAAGCCAAGTTTGTGAAATTTGTTTACCGAATCATGGAAGAAGAGTTTTACAATGCGTTTGCTACTCCGATTACTATTGCACAGAACACAAAGTTAGAAAATGAAACTGGCACCATGCAAAAACCGCCAAAGCTCATGAATATTGAGGAGTATAAAGGATGGGAGGAGCGATTCAAAAATTGGGTTCAAGCAAATTACTTGGATGCTTGGGAATGTGTTGAAACAAAATATGTTAGACCGGTGAATGATGATGAAGAGGTTATTGCTATTAAAGATCTAAGTGTTGAGGAGAAAAAGAAATACAAAGATGAAAAGATGATGACTAGTCTATTGCATCAAGCTGTTAAAGAAGATATCTTGGTTTTACTACAACACAATGGAAGTGCATATTCAATTTGGAAAGCATTAAAATCGAAATTTGTTGGAAGTAAAGAGATGATCAAGAACAAAAAATCGCTTTTGAAAAAAGAGTTCGATCTATTTCGTGGTTTAAGAACTGAAAACACCAAGCAGATCATAGAAAGATATTGCAATCTGATAGTTAACATGAAGAGGTTGAGCATCACAAAAGATAATGAAGAATTGATTGAAAAGTTGGCTGATGCGTTGCCACATGATGTTTGGGGCACGTACCTTATGATGTTGAGAAATAAGAAAGATTTTGGCAGTCTAACACTGGGAAAGTTTATTGAAAAACTTGAAGCTCAAGACATGGAACAACGGAAGGTCTCAAGAATGAAAGATTTTGATGGTGAACAAGATATTGGTTTATATTACAAAGGAGGTATCAGTGATAAGACCAACATGTCACCAAAGATCGAAACTGCATTCAACGCTAAAAGTTCTTCTGGAGGGTCATCTCAAGGATCAAACAGCAAAACGGGATTTTCTTCATATCCATCATTTGATCCAAACTTTTCAGCAACCAAGAATGGAAAGATGTTAAAATGCAAAATTGAATTAAACCTTGAGAATGGTCAGAATTTCTCGGAAGAGGTTGCAAAAGGTGACATGTCTTTGTTGGTGACTGTATTAGAATCATATGAGAGTTTAGTTGCAGGAAGGATCAAAAATCCAATGTTGACAAAAGAGGATTACGATCAGATTGATGCTGAGGAAATGGAGTTAATGGATATAAAGTCGTGTTTGGCGAGTGTGTTAAGAAGAGCTGAGAAATTCAAGCAGATCACAGGAAGAGATGACTTCTGTGATGCAAATGTTTCTACTTTAGGTTTTGATAAATCTAAAGTTACTTGTTTTCGTTGCAGGGAAAAAGGGCATTTCAAGCGAGAATGCACAAACCGCGAAGCAAGTGGAGCTCAAAATCCTTTTAACAACAATGATTATTATCGAAAAGCGATTTATCATCAAGTTGCTCAACAACCACATCAACAACAGCCACAAACTGCTCATGCTAGGAAGGAAATTGAAGAATCAAAGAAAGCTTATATGGTGAACCAAGATGATGGAAGTTTGTCCAAAGGATTCAGTTGGGATAAATATATTTCAGAAGAAAGTAAACCATGTTTGATGAACAAAATGATAGATCAAAATGATGAACGACTTCCAAATGGTTTTAGTTGGGATGACTATGATCCTAACAAAACTTCAGATCATAAAGCTTTTGTTGCTCAAGTTGTTGAAGATAGTGATAATGATGATTATTATGCAAACTGAATGAAAGAGCACTTAAGAAGCCTAGAGGAGAGTGATGACAGTGATGATGGAAAAGTTCGAGTGAAAAAGAAGAAAGTTAAAAAAACAAGTTAACAGTGATGATGAAGAAGTTCGTGTGACAAAGGAAAAGGTAAAAGAAATTCCAGCTTTCACGGTTGAAGCAGAAACTGATGCACGAAAGATTCCTGTGAAATGTGAAACCTGTGAGACAGTGAAAAAGCAAAACAGTACTTTGATTCATAACATGAACATATTGAAAGAATCCTTTGATGTTCTAAACAAAGCCATGGATCAATACAATCAATCAAGCAGTGAACAAGCAACAGCTATGAAGACACTTCAATGAGCTTTCATGACAAAGCAGAAAATTGTCAATAATTACATTGAGAAGTGTGCTGTGCTGGAACAGAAACTGGAAACTCAGAGGATTGAAACAGAAAGGGTAAATAGGTTGTTAAAAAGTTATTCATGTACTTCTTATGTTATTGACAGGATTTATCCAACCGTTGAAGGCATGAAGGCGTTTGAAGAAGAGGATACTGAAGAAAAGCATTCTGGTAAGAAACCTAGTGCCAGTTATACCAAGTGTCCGCCTCCGCTTGAAAATGGATATTCTCCACGAAATCCTAATTCGGAGAGAGTCAAAAAGGCAACCAATTTACAGTGGGAATCTGAGTCTTCAGATAACTTGCCAGACAATATTGATGTCACTTTCACTTCATCTGATACTGATCATGAGTCAGAGTTAATAAAGAAAGTGGTCGATCAGGTGTTGGATAAAGATGAAACCGAGGAGTAAAAGTCGGAGTCAAATTCAGAGTCAAAGTCTGAAACGTCAAGTCAACAGTCAAAAAGGGCAAACGGGTGGGTTTACAATAAAGAGTTTCTATTATCAAAATCTAATTTGAATGATGAAACATTCAAAGTAGCATATACTTTGAATGATTCTGACAAATTGTATTCTGATGAAGAATTTCCAATAAGAGGTGTTAAAACTGAAATGATTAACAAGGTTTTCAAATTAACAGAAATTAATAATTCTAAAATAAAAGATGAAAATCTTCCTGAAAAACCTAAACCTTACACCTCAAGAGTTCAACAACGTTTAAACAAGAAAAAGGGTTACAGTTCTGGTTCAGGTTATCGAAAGAAACCAAACCATAACGGTAATTTCAAAAAGAAAGGTCTTGGATTTATTCCACCGAAAAATCATAAAAATGAGAAAACTTATAAACAAAAAACTGATTTTGTTTCAGGTATATCATCCGAAGAAGAAAAAGAGCATTTGTTCAGAAAACAGACAAACAAAGAATTCCTTGCGAAGAAGCAAGATGAAATGAAGAAAGATGTAGCTCAACAGAAGAAAGAGACAAGAATCTGTTTTCAATGCAAAACAGTTGGCCAAATTGCCAAGAATTGTCCAAAGGCAATCCAAATAAAACAGGAAGTCTCTGAAAAATTTAAAGGAAAAATTGTTGAAAATGAATCACCAACCAAAACAATTTAAAATTTTCAAAAATTCAAAGTTTGAGGTTGGTGAGTGTTCAAAAAGTTTTTACAGAAGAAGAGTGAATCTTAACAATCAAAAGTGGATTGTTAAGAAATTTGATGATAGCTCTAGCAATGATTCTGATTCGTCAAAATCAAAGAAGCTATTTTCTGGCGATGAATTTGATTTGTCAAAGTCAGAGGAGCCACAAGTTGTGATAAAAGAAGAGAAATCTGTGCCGCCATTTGATGATGTAAATTTTCCACCATTGCGGGTTGAAAATTTAAAATAAAAAATTGGAAAAGTTGAGATTTCAAATCAATTTTTTCTGAAAAGAAAGAATTTGATGTTGAAAAAGCCTTGAGCCCCAAAGTTCAAAATATTTTTGGAAAAATGGTTGACGGGAAGGTCAAAGGGGTAAAGGAATTTTATGAGAAGAAAAAAAAGATAAAAATGGGTAATCCCATGTTAACAACTGGGATAGTACCTATTATGATTAAACTCCGAACTTGTCGGAGCTCCCAAGTTGGTAATTGTGGAGCAGGAATCGGCATCATTCTACAAGTGGTATTTAATCAAGGTCATTAAGTTGAATTTGATTTAACTTTCATTCAAAGTGTTTGAGAAGAACAATGTGATGAAACCCCTAACCTACAAGTGGTTTAAAAAAAAATCAACAAAACTTATTTTCCAGAAAAACCATTTTGATTAAAACAAACTTAAGTGTTTTGAAATCATAATGGGAAAATAGTTTGTTGTCAAGGGGAGTTCTGATTGTTTATGCCAAGTGAATGGCGATATGAAGCAATTCACAACAGTTGTCATGTTTCTTGTATAGTTTGTTTTCAAATTTTCTCTGAAAATTCAAAATTGAAATATATTTTTGATTTTAGTTGGAGTAAAAATTTTTAGAAATTTCAAAAATTTGAAAAGTCAAAAACATCGGAAAAATGAAAATGAGTTTTGTTGTAAAAAAGAGGAAATGATAGTACATCGGTGGACAATCACAGCATGCTAAAGAATTGGATAGTTAAAATGTGATAAACTGTCTCACTGATGATATGCCAGTAGGTTTTTACACGCTTAGTAGATTGTGTTACAGATATAAACCTAAATATCAAACTTGCTTATTTCGTGGGGAACATCTCTCGGATATATAGGTAACCCCTGAAATCTTGTTTGAAGGGCTTTCTATTTCTGACATACTAGGTCTTTGTGCGTGGTGATATCTGGGGTATTATACCTGGACATCTGATTTTGCGGGAGCAATAGCCTAGTCCTCGTATAATACTTTGCATTACTTTAATCTTAAAACCTGCCCTCAGCATAAAAATAATGAAACATTGAAAAATGCTAATCATGTGCTGTTGTAAAAAAGATTCTCTAAAGGGAACCCACCGAAAAGCGAACCATCATCTCTCTGATTTTGCGGAAGCAATAGCCTGAGCTCTCATGGTCTCGCGTTTATCCCCTTTACAGATATTACTAGTGTACATTCACCTGTAAGACTGAATATAGGAGTCTGGATACGGGAGTATATTCTGAGGTGGGACACACGAATAAGTTTAAGTTCTTAAAACATTAATCTCGTATCTCGAAACAGTTGAACTTTGTGTGAAAATTTAAGTGGATCAGTATACTGACAATCTAAGTGAATCGTTTAGAACTTAAAATGTTTAAAGCCTAACGGTGTTGGTGATTTGTCTGATAAACTGATATGATCCTCTTACACAAACTCGCAAAAATATTGTTTGTAAATATTTCTTTACTGCTTTTTGTTAAATACAAAAATCCAAAAAGATTTTCAGTGTGTTTTAACATAAATTTTGAAAATACAAAAAGATTTTCGACAACTGATGTTGAAGATCTAATTTTCAAAATTCCAAGTGCTATACATGATGAACAGGTTTGGGAGAGTGTGTTTGAAAAAGATTTTCTTACAAGTGGTTATTCGAGATTATAAATGTTAAATCATTTTGATGATATTTACATGTGATAATTTGAGATTATTTTTACATATGGTAAGCAGAGATTAAATTTGTCAAATTTTAAATTTGTATCAAATTTGTGTGATAAGACCATTTCGCACGAAATGAAGTTTGGTCATTTCGCACGAAATGCTATTTCGTGTGAAACTGATTCGTGCGAAATGGTGGGCCTATAAATACCTGCCCTGACCATTTCGTTTGGATCGATTCTGATTCCGGTACCGAGGTGCTGCCGAAGTGTCTCCAGGCTGTAAAATGTTATTTTATCAATAAACAAGACAATTAGAGTGAATATCAAGCTGTAATCAAGTCTGTATCATTGAATTCCGCCTTTGATATGGATTGAACTCTTCTGATAGACTCGTTTAGATCGATTCCCGATCCTACAAATGAGATCGCGATTTCGATAAATCAGGAATGGAACTTAGCTGTCTTGTTTGCCGACTACGGTTTGGGCGGCAAGAAGGAAAAAGGAATTTGTATGAAAGTCAAAAATATTAATATTATATTATAACTTCTTTCTAAACATACAAGGCTGTATTCGTGAATTTGATTGCATGCAATCAATATTAATATCATTAAATCATTACTTATTTCATTTTTTTTCTCTTCTCTTTTTTTTTTGTTTGAACGTAAGACAATATGCACACATGCATAATCCTTGATTATAAAATAATATAACTTATGTTTATCGTATTACAAGTCTCATTATCAATAAGAACATGAAAATAAGTATAGAAACTTATAATTTGTAGAATTTATTATTTTAATTATTTAAAAACTAAATAAATAATCATATTTATGAGTAATTATATCAAGAATAAAAGATCCTTTTTAAAAAACTTTCAAGTTTCAAGGATAAGGATCCGAATCTCGAGTATCAAGCGTCAATGTATAATAAAGGATCAAGAATCTCATTGTTTCCTACCCTCGCTGCCACTTGCTGGGACTTCAGGGTTAGTGGTAATCTGGTTGGCTATCCTAATGGATGTTGCGACTTGTTTATCACGAACTCGGTTATTGTTCAAACTAGCTGCGAGGCAATAGACTTCCTCGATGGTTTTAAGTTTGGCTGCTTCAATGGTATCACGCATGCCAGATAGTAAACCATTGATATACTTCCCGGTCATACGATCAGTGGTCAACACAAGGTGTGGTACTATGAAACTCAACTGTTTAAAACGGGTGGTATAGGCTAGGTTGTCAATGTAATGCATGAGGGCCCAAAATTCTTCCTCAAGCTTTTGTTGTTCGTGAGGAGGGCAAAATTCCTCCATCATCATTTGTTTCACCTCCTCCCAAGGTAATGCATGAGCCACTTCGTTTAAACGAATATTCCTTTCATTGGTCCACCATTCTCAGGCTCTAGCCTGAAACACCCCAGTAGCATTACGTGTTTTGAGTTCCTCAGGACACTCGCTGTTGATGAACGTAACCTCTATGCTATCGAACCATTCAAGCATAGCGGTCACCCCCTCTTTGCCAGTGAAAGGTTTGGTGTTGCAAGAGGCAAAATGTTTGTAGTTAAAGGTTGCAGGTTTGGGTTGGACCACCTTCGAGTCAACAGAGGAGTTGGAAGTGTTTGAAGCTTGAATCTCAGTTACGATCTTAGGGACAATACGATCAATCTGATTGGCCATGAATGCCATCATCTTCTTCTGAGAGCTGGTCTTAGACTTCTTGGATGAGTGGGGAGGCTGACGAGATGACGACATCTAAGAATTCAAAACAAAGAATGGATGAGACTTTGATCATAATGATTTGTTTAAGAAAATTGTTTTCATGAATGCGTCACATAGCACATAGTTTCATATAGAATATAGTTTTCAAATGATTCCACATAGCATAACATGAGTTTTCACATAGTGTAGCATGTAAACTGAAAGCCTCATAAATTTAGTTTGTTCACGAGAGAATATTATTAATTGTTTTAGATTGTGAAGATAGTGTGATTCGTGTCTCCAAGCTTGAAATGAAAGTAACGCTCAAATATAAAACACATGAAAATTGAGATAACATAAAAGAGATTTAACGTAAAACATGGATTGTCACGGAACGTAACATAAGACTATTCCAAAGTAAATCGAAGTTCTTTTCGAATTAAGGAAGCGTGCTTTGGTCTAATAGACAAATACTCTCATCGAGGAGCGACTAACGATATTTGTCCTTCCAGTTACTACACATCCTTAATCGATTAGGAACATCGAAATTTTGGCGAGATAGAAAATCGAGGAGTGGGACTAGTTAACAAGATGCGAGTTTCACCTCTAAATTGATAACATCGTACCCTAACGTGGTTAGTACTTATCAAAAGATAAGGGTCCACTAGAATATGAAATGGAAATTCCCTTCAAGATTTGGATATTGTAAGGACTCTCAAAATCGTTCTAAAAATACCCGTAAGTAAAATCCCGGACCCCTGAAAACATACTGTTCATGAAAAACCAAGAAATCAAGATTTATAGTCTTCTCGCGGGCCGCGTAAGGGTTAAGCATATCTTACGCGGGCGGCGTCAATGTTAGGTTGACCGGATAAGTGTTCCGGATCCACGTGTTGACCAGCTGGCATACCTACTCGTGACCAATCAGACCTACGCGTAGACTGGGCGGCCACGCGGGCCGCGTAAATGTCAAGCCAAGGTTCACGCGGGCCGCGTGAACCTTATTTTTCACCTATAAATAGGTTGGATCAGGAGCATTCCTCTGGTGTCGAAATCATTTTACGAAAACGAAATTAGACTGCTCAAAAGTTGAATTTACTTTCAAAATAGTGGGGTGCTGCTACGATACCGGGTATTAACTCGATCGCTGCTACGATTCAATGTCCGATCGATTAAAACTATCCAATGGATGTTTAAGTGGTGCCCACATTAGGGTTTATGCTTTGTAATTCGTCGTGAATTCGATGGATGTTTAAGTATCGCACTTTGTCATTCGTTGTGAGGGTTTAATCTCGTGAGTTATCGTAAATGCTGTATTAGTTACTGACCGAGTTCGTGTGCA
Source organism: Helianthus tuberosus (assembly GCA_030545235.1). Classification (NCBI taxonomy): domain Eukaryota; kingdom Viridiplantae; phylum Streptophyta; class Magnoliopsida; order Asterales; family Asteraceae; genus Helianthus; species Helianthus tuberosus. The sequence goes on from JARYGA010008652.1 coordinate 47,417, forward strand.
TGTTATTAAATTTAGGTCAAAAGGCTAATCAGTAGGCTAAGCTCTGCCCATATAAATCTACAATGTGAGTCATTCTCTTTTATAAAAAGCATTTTACAATACTCCATTTTCAAATGTTATAATTACAGGGAGTAAGTCGTGGATATCTTGGATCACTGGCTAGTGGGGTATTGTGCACATTACTAATTTTCTCCCGGTTAAGTTCATTGACTAACCAGGATAATCATCACTACTTGGGGTGGGACCTAATAGTGGTATGACCATCGTCACATGTGACAAGGCGCCAGATAAAAATAAGATAGAAGCCATTGTAATCGCTCTTATGCTGTAATTTATAACTATGTGTCATTTTATGCAAAATGAGTGACTCGCCAGTATTTCCCCGCTGATAAAATATTTTTAAAACATGTTTTAGGCGACCTGCTATAAATCAAGGACACGTGCTACGGAGCACTAACAAGCTTGAAGAGGTGGCTCGGTTAAAAATGAATAAACATGTTTTAATAAATCAGGGAATTTCCTAGTTAAATTCCTCTATTGTAAATTACGGGGTTTATCTCCAAATTATGGAATAAAATAATTGGGCATTTGAGTTTTTAAAAGATCCTGTTGAAAATCTTCCGCTGTCGCATCGTTGATACCACGGGTTCCTGTCCCGCGGCTCCTGACCGGGTTAAACCGGAGCTGGGGCCGTGACAGGAAAAGGTGGTATCAGAGCCAACTCAGAAAGCCACTGATTTAAGCCAATTAAGTATTTAGAAAATACTTAATTTTACTGATTGCTATTTTTGTGATTACGTGTTTTATTATTTGAATATTTGTTTACAGTATGGGTAAGCAAAGACTTTCGGATATCTACTATAAATTAGATACTACACCAAAAGAAAAAGGATCATCATCCTCAAATCACTCTGCAATTCCTGAAGAAGGAATATTTGTTTGAAAGGCACAATATGAGGAACCACTTTCTCTTAATAAAAGAAGTTTGATTATTAGGAAAAGTCAGGAGAAAATAAAGAAATCACAACCAAAAGAAAAGAGAGTTAATCAGAAAACTCAAGAACTAGGCAGTAACCCACCATGGGAAGATAAATTAGATGAAAAATGGGCAGATCTCTATATGTTAGCCACTGTAGCATTAAATGCAAATCTTTAAATACCCTGACTCAGTTTTAGTACCCATATTACCTACAAGCCAGAAACTTTACCCAGTAAATAAATAAGTTACAGTAAACCCTAATATGTTTTAGTTATCAGTTGTCCTTTGTATTAAATTAATCACACGGTATGCAATAATATTTAAAGGTTATATATGAAATTTGTTTATAAATTTTTAACTTAGCATTTTGTGTGTATTTTTGCATATATGCTAAACAGCATGAATGAGTTATCTGAAGCCCTTCAGAATCTCAATCTCTATCCGGTGAAAATAGAAGTTTCCAGAGATTTTACTGGTTATATACCCGATATAGAAGAACCTATGGAATTCAACGCTCCACCTCCGGAGAAACCTAAGCCTAAGAAAAGGAGAAGATTTGTAGGATGGAGGCGTGTGCGCAGGAGGAAACCCGCAACTAGGAAGATTCCTAAAATAGAAAATCCCATAGACAAAGGAAAGGGGATTGAAATCGGGGAAGGTTCTAGGCAGACAGAAATGGAGATTGGGGAAGGTTCTAGGCAGACAGAGACGAAAATTGGGGAAAGCTCTATACAAATCGAGGAGTTGCCATTTCAGGAGGAATTGGATCGTGCATTGGCGAGCTGTGATATCGTTAGGCCTATCAATAATAACCTCTACCCTTATCCTGCCGAAAATCAACTTCCAATAAACTTAGAACCAGCAATCCCAGAACCTATAATCCACACCCAACCTCTAGGAATGGACGAGTGGTGGACTAATGATTGGCAGTTTCAAAACCTCCTTAACAATCCTTATACCTTTCTCCCTCAGTTCGACCTGGAACCGATACCAAACCCACCAATGAGCAATGAAAACTTAGCTGAACTCCGCCACTTTGGCGAGGAGCTAGTGGATGCAGGAAATAGGATTCGGGAGGTAGGAGAACAGATCTCTTGGAAGTACGACGAAAGTACCAACTAACAAGGGATAGCGGAGTTATGAAATTGTGATTGTATAATAATAATAATAATAATAATAATAATAATAATAATAATAATAATAATAATAATAAGTAAACTAAATCTTGTAAAATAACTACAAATAAAACTTTGTAAGATAATGGTGTGTAATAATGCATAATATATAAAAATGGGAATCGAGAAATCGATAATTTTGGCTATCCATGTGTTATGAAATTGTGTGATTATTTGTGTATTGCTATTAATTATTTTATGCTAATAATTTATATATATTAATTATCAGTTGGAAAATGCTAATAACGAACCAGTTAACGAGGTTAATCAATCTGAGCAACACCCAGAGGATCAATTTATGACTAGGCAAGATATAGAAAATATCGTTGCTTAAGGAATAGCCAATGCCATTCCAGCAATCCTTGCTGCTGCTCAAAAATCTGTTGAACCTCAACAAATCATTCCTAGCAAACGTACTTCTGAAGATAATTTCAGTAATAGCATAAACGGAGGCGGAAATCATACTAATCATGATAATAATCCACGGCAGGCTCCGCTCCCTAAGAAAATGAAAGCTGCAGCGCCTGGTTGCACATACAAAGAATTTCTTGCCTGTAAACCAGCTGAGTTTGCAGGTAACGAAGGAGCGACTTCAGCACTGCGTTGGTTAGAGAAAACCGAGGCAGTAATTTCCATCAGTAAATGTGCTGAAGAAGATCAGGTCATGTATACGTCGAATCTTTTCAAAGAAGGGGCGTTAGAATGGTGGAACATGGTGTTACAAGCTAAAGGAAGAACGGTGGCATATGCTATGAATTGGGAAGAATTTAAGAGTCTTGTAGAAAGAAAATTTTGTCCCGAGTATGAAAAGGAACAAATGACAAATAAGTTCCTAAATCATCAAATGGTAGGTGTAGATTGTCGAGGGTACACTTCGACATTCTTCGAATACGCCAGAATAGTACCAACACTGGCTTCACCAGAACCGGTACTTATATCTCGCTACATTTGGGGCATAATTGGCGAGATCCGCAATATTGTTAAGGCTGCGAAACCTCGCACAATTGATGATGCGGTGGATCTAGCCAACACACTGACTGACGAACTGGTACGGACGAGAGAAGAAAATAGAAAGAAAGGAAGTAGCCCAAAAGATTACCCAAGGATTCCGTATGGGTAACCGTAACAATTTCAAGAGAAGAGGAACCGGACAATCTTCCACTGGTCCATTTTGCAATTCTTGCAAAAGGAAGCATTTTGGAAGATGCAAAGGATATTGCAATTTTTGCAAAATTCCAGGGCATCAAGAAGAAGATTGCAGGTGGAAGAAATTCACAGTCTGCTACAACTGTGGAGAAGCTGGACATCTTAGGCCAGACTGCCCAAAACTAAACAAACCAGCTGACAATAAAGCTAAACCTGCAGAAGGAACGAATAAGAAGAACGTTAGAGCTTTCCAATTGACGACTCAGGAAGCCGAACTGATTCCTGATGTGATAGCTGGTACGTTTCTAGTTCACAATGTATATGCAAAAGTATTATTTGACTCTGGTGCAAACCAAAGTTTTATAAATACTTCATTCTGCCAAGCACTTAATTTACCCTTAACCCAACTTAGGCAGATTTTTACAGTCGAAACGGCAGACGGAAATTCTGTTAACATAGATAAGGTTGTGCGAGAAGGAAAGATAGAACTGTTAGGCTATAAATTCTCTGCAAACCTGTTACCTATGAAATTAGCCGGATTCGATGTTGTGTTAGGAATGGATTGGCTAATAGCCAACCAGCTCGGATTCTTTGTGATAAGAATTCCATAGAAATTTATACACCCACAGGAGAATTAGTAGTGATTACAGGAGATAAGCCACGAAAGCCACTGAAATTCATTTCAGTAATGAAATTGGCCAGTTATTCCATAAAACAAGAAATGGTGTATATGATTTCAGTAATCATGAATACGAAAAGTAAAGAACTTAAGGACATTCCAATAGTATCCGAATACTCGGATATATTCCCAGAAGAACTACCTGGATTACCACCTGATAGAGAAGTTGAATTTAGAATCCATCTCATTCCTGGAACTACACCGATAGCTAAAGCACCTTATCGGTTAGCACCCACTGAAATGCTAGAATTGAAAAAGCAACTAGATGAATTACTAAGTAAAGGTTTCATACAACCTAGTTCATCCCCGTGGGGAGCACCAGTGTTGTTCGTAAAGAAGAAGGATGGTTCGATGAGAATGTGTATTGATTATAGAGAATTGAATAAGGTTACAATTAAGAATCGATACCCATTACCTAGGATTGATGATCTTTTCGATCAACTTCAAGGAGCTAGATATTTTTCTAAGATCGACTTGCGCTCCGGATATCATCAATTGAAAGTACAAGAAGAAGACATACCTAAAACTGCTTTCAGAACTAGGTATGGTCATTACGAGTTTACAGTCATGCCCTTTGGACTAACGAATGCACCTGCCGCATTCATGGACATGATGAATAGAATCTGTAAACCGTATTTGGATAAATTTGTAATTGTTTTTATCGACGATATACTTATTTATTCCAAAAGTCAGGACGAGCATTGTGAGCACTTGCATATACTTTTAACTTTGTTAAGAAAAGAAAAGCTTTATGCCAAATTTTTGAAGTGTGAATTTTGGCTGCAAGAAGTGCAATTTTTAGGACACATGGTGAATCACAAAGGTATTCATGTAGATCCTGCTAAGATAGAAGCAATCACCAAATGGAAGGTTCCGCAATCAGCAATGGAAATTAGAAGTTTTATAGGTTTAGTTGGATACTATAGACGGTTTATTGAGGATTTTTCCAAGATAGCTGTACCATTAACTAAGCTAACCTGTAAAGCTGTTAAGTTTGAATGGGGACCTAGACAAGAAGAAGCTTTTAAGATTTTAAAACAAAAGTTAACAAATGCCCCAATCCTAGCCTTGCCAGAAGGAACTGAAGATTTTGAAGTTTACTGTGATGCTTCAAAACTAGGATTAGGATGTGTGCTAATGCAACGCAAGAAGGTAATTGCGTATGCTTCAAGGCAATTGAAAAAGCACGAAGAAAACTATACGACTCATGACTTAGAATTAGGAGCCATAATTTTTGCCCTTAAGATTTGGAGACATTATCTGTACGGAAGTAAATTTACTGTCTATACAAATCATAAGAGTTTAAGATATATAATTGGGCAAAAAGAATTAAACATGAGGCAAAGAAGATGGATGGAAATTCTAAGTGATTACGATTGTGATATTCAATATTACGAAGGAAAAGCAAATGTAGTTGCTGACGCCTTAAGTCGTAAGTACCATGAGAAACAACGACGGGTTTGTGCTCTTAGATTAAATCTACAATTAGATTTAATGGAACAACTAAAGCATTTTCAAGAAACAGCAATCAAGGATGATGCTGAAGGAATGAAAGGACGAATAAAAGAATTAGAATAAGGAGCTAATGGAATTTGGAGATTCCACAAAAGAAGAATTTGGGTACCTAAGCAGGGAGAATTAAGAAATAAGATTTTAGAAGAAGCCCATAAATCTAGATATACCATACACCCTGGAAACAATAAAATGTACCAAGATTTAAGAAATAATTTCTGGTGGATAGGAATGAAAAAGGACATAGCTCGATATGTTTCTAAGTGTCTTACTTGTTCACAAGTTAAGGCAGAACACCAGAAACCTTCAGGTCTACTACAACAATTAGAAATGCCTGTATGGAAATGGGAACTCATAACAATGGATTTTGTTATTAAGTCGCCTAAAACCAGAAAAGGTAATGATGCGATTTGGGTAATTGTGGATTGATTAACCAAATCAGCTCATTTTCTACCAATGAAAGAAACCTTTAGCATGGAAAGGTTGGCAAAGTTGTATGTAGATGAAGTAGTATCCTTACATGGAGTTCCACTCTCCATTGTATCGGATAGGGATAGTCGTTTCACTTCCCATTTCTGGAAAAGTTTCAAAGAAGCAATGGGAACCCGATTAAATCTAAGCACGGCATATCATCCTCAAACAGACGGACAAAGTGAAAGGACGATCCAAACTATGGAAGACATGCTTAGAGCATGTGTGATAGATTTTGGTGGAAATTGGGATGACCACCTATCCTTAATTGAATTCTCTTATAACAATAGCTATCATACAAGCATTGAAGCTGCCCCATTCGAAGCACTGTTTGGGAGAAAGTGCAGAACTCCAGTTTGTTGGGCAGAAATAGGAGATAGTCAATTATCAGGTCCGGAGATTGTGCAAGAAACTACCGACAAGATTACACAAATCAAGGAAAGACTGAAGACGGCTCGAGATCGCCAGAAAAGTTATGCTGATAATCGACGCAAGCCACTAGAGTTTCAAGTTGGAAACAAAGTACTATTGAAAGTTTCACCTTGGAAAGGAGTAGTTCGATTTGGTAAGAAAGGAAAGCTAAGTCCAAGATACGTAGGACCATTCCCAGTGATCCAACATATAGGACCAGTTGCTTATCGCTTACAACTACCAGAAGAATTGGCGGGAGTACATGATGTATTCCATGTATCCAACCTCAAGAAATGCCTATCAGACGAATCTTTGGTAGTACCTCTCCAAGATATAGAGGTAAACGAAAAATTAAAATTTGTTGAGAAACCTCTTCAAATCGAAGATCGAAAGATCAAATTTCTCAAACACAAAAGATTGGTGCTAGTTAAAGTCAAGTGGGATTCAAACAGAGGACCCGAATACACTTGGGAGCTGAAATCGGAGATGAAGCGAAAGTATCCTCACTTATTCCAATAAATCTCGAGGACGAGATTTTAAATAAGGTGGGGAGGATGTAAGGACTCTCAAAATTGTTCTAAAAATACACGTAAGTAAAATCCCGGACCCCTGAAACCATACTGTGCATGAAAAACCAAGAAATCAAGATTTCTGGTCTTCTCGCGGGCTGCGTAAGGGTTAAGCATATCTTACGCGGGCCGCATCAATGTTAGGTTGACCGAATAAGTGTTCCGGATCCACGTGTGACGTGATGTCATGGTCACAATCAAATTTAATCCAAATAACTACTATAGATAGTGGTAAATGGGTATCGAACTCAGGGAGTATGTGGAAAATATGTGATTTTATAGCTTTGCACCTACACTAAAATTAAACTAATTTGCAAAAAGTAAAGATCAATAATTTGGATTGTTTGGTTTTAAAACTAAACTTACTAACTAATGGCAAATCAAAATTGGTTATTTAACAGATTATGGAAGAATGACCATCTTAGGATTCAGTTTCTTTAAACTCTTGTGCAAAATTCCAACTAGAAAGAGTTACATAGACATAACTCGTGTATAAACAAATGTTGTGATAAAAGGGAACAAAGTACTCGGATTATATAAATGCGAGGTTGTTTCCCGATGATCAATCAATCAATATCCAACCCTAACCCTCCCCGTGATATCTCGATTGCCGACGGCACCAAGAACGTACGAATTAGACTAGAATTGCAATACCAATTAACAAGTTACAATCAATTACTCATACACCATGATAATCAAAGCAACACATTGTTATCATTCTAGAAATTCATAAATAAACACACAAAAGTTCAAGAGAAACCTTCACCTAAGATGATCACCGAAAGTTTACCAGACATAGCTTGGTGAATCATCAAAACAACAAGTTTAGTGTTCATACCAATCGAAAACATAAACCGAATGTTAGAAATTGTTTTTAACCAAGTACAATCAGCCAAAATCGCCCCTATAACTCCAGAGAAACGTCCAATGATGAGATCATGTGAAAAGACACCCAAAAACTGATTAAATGAGGCAGTTACGGATTTCCTCGCAGTGTCCACCGTAAATTATGGTACCACCGTAACTTACGGTGGACCATGAAGTGCTACGGTAGTTGTTTCCTGAGTTACGGTGGATGATTATGCAGTTTTCAGGGCCACCGTAAATTACGGTGGCCACCGTAATTTACGGTGGAGCCCTGAATGTTGTGTCTTGTTTCTTCTTTCGTTCCACGCACGACTCGTTCATCTCCGAACCATCCAAAGCTGCGTTTTATCCCTTTTTAGCTCCCGAACCGCACCTGAAACATGAGCAACCGTAGTCATCTAATTCAAGATAATTACGCGATTAAGTGAAGGATTAATTCATCTTTTAACATGATTAAGGGTTGTCCAACGGACCACCCGTCACATCCCCACACATAACCGTTGCTTGTCCCAAGCAACACATCAAACTGTTTCAAAACAAGTGATCAATGTAAATCAAACATAAACATGTAGTCCTTTTACTAACCCCTTTTTAACACCCAAAATAACGCACCCCTCGCTATGTCTCTCCTCTCGGTAACAAGTAAGCACTAGCAATATGAGCTAGACACACAAAGGCTAATGGGCGGTTGCACAACTATAGGCTTGTACCTAAATCAATTCTTCTCCTAAAATGTGTCAAACATGAATGCAAATCAAAGGGACTTTCAAGGTTGTAACGTGGCTAGGTGTATGGGTAGGAAATGGAATATATAAGAAGTAGCGAAAACTTAACCCGGTCTTTTTATTACACAATAAAGCACACTAACAACTACAAATTTAACTAATATATACAAAACAGCTAAACATCACTTCTTTTTCATTTTTCATTGCTTTTTTTTTTCTAACAAGGCAAACAACCATACAATAAAGCATCAAACATATCTACATCATACTACTAAAACTACTACTACTAACACTATAAGACCGGGTCAAATTGGGTAAATTTTTAGGTAACTAGCTAGGGGTAACAAACGATAGGCTTTTAGGCACAAAATTGGGCAACTAAATGTCCAAACCCCCGCCCCTCTCGCAACGATGCTCATATATATAACTTATGAGGTCCAACCCCCCAAATCCCACACTCACACACACTAAAGACGAGGCTACTTAAATGCCCTTATCCTTTTCACATTCATATTCGACTAAGGACTCAAACCGTATCAAGGCACAAGTTCTAATGCACCCCCACCCGTAGCCATTCTCATCAAAGATAAGAATTATTTATTTACAAATGTGGCTTCAACTCTCATCAAGAATAAAGAGGTATCAAGGGTTGCCGGTGCATCAATTGGGGTTAATCTAGGATGTTCAAATTCTCACATCGTTTCGCTTGATTTAAATTTTTTTCCAAAATCTTCAAAAATTTCCCCCATCCCCACACTTGGGATACATTGACCCCAATGTATGGTTTTAGGAGGATTTGATCACTAACATCTTTCACGCCAAATGAAAGCTCAACACTCAAACCACAAATTTCTTTTTGGATTTTTTCATTTTATATTTTTTTTTATATTTTTCTTCTTTTTAAACATCACACCGCCAACTTCCACTAATCCAAACAAAACATCATAATCATACACCACCCAACCGCCCAACCATAAACAAAACAAAAAAAGCTAACAAATATTCACAAAATATACAAGGAAGGAACACGACCTGACTAGTAATAGCGTGGTCCCGGAGGTCCAAAAATGGAAGACATCATGTCATTCCATTCTCCAAATGCAAATGAACCGCTACTACTCCCACCTTGTTGTTGAGCTCCTTCTTGTTGGCGCGGGTCGATCCATTGTGAATGATGGAGCGGCGGGGTCGGATACGAAATACTACCATCATAAGGTGGTAGAGACGCATAATCCACATGTTGTGGATCCACGACCACCGGCCGCCCGGCGTGCCAATCTGCATGCATTCTTCTCGCTTGATCATCATTGTATCGACTATTCATTTCCAATTCATGGGAATACGCGTGTGTGCGATTCCACGCCTCTTGACGATCAAAGCTATGTTTCAAAGACCGCTCCAAGCTTGCACTCATCCTTGTATGTTGATCAAATAACGTCCTCTCCGAACCCGACCATGACTCAAAAATGGGTGCCGGAGGACGTTGGTTCTCGATAACCTCTTGCATCGTGCCATCATAAGCCCAACCCGGCTCATAGGACAATTCCGTGTAATCGTAAAAGGCACCACCAAAACCCCCTTGGCCCCCTTGGCCCACATTTCCACCATGCTCAAAACAATGCGGCTCGTCCGCATAATCATCATCACCACTTGGGACCTCTGCATCACTTTCCGGCTCATCTTCTTCACCCGGTAGAAGATCTCGTGCACCCACCTTTAATGCTCTCCATCTCTGCCCCTCTGATTTAAGCTTATGATACCGCTCCGATTATGTGTATGTCCAACCAATCCCCAACTTGTCTAAAGTAAAAGGCTGATGCCTTTTTGTTGCCCCTCTATCTTCAGACGTTATTGCCTTTTGCTGTTTCATCAATCCCGTGATTATTCGACAATACGGGACGATATCTCTTCCTAACTTGTTTCGGCAAATCCATAGGTGGTTCATGATCAGATATCGGATTGGAAAACGCGGAGACCCATTAAGTAGCGAATAGAGGACAGGTACTTCCGGGTACCTCACTTGCTCCTTGTCCCCCCTTCGTGGAATGACATTGAGAATACAGATTGCTAACAACAACTTTGTTTCAATTCTTAAGTTCCTCTGGTACAAGACTCCACTATAAGTATCGGGCAAGAACAACGCCGCTAACATATCGTTCCAATGAGGATGCTTATCCGGTTTGTGAAACAAATCATCAAGGCTAGGGATCATGTAGTCGCGAGCATGTAAACTATCATACTTCCCCAATTTCTTTAGTGTGTCAAACGACATCTCTACCGGAATCCCATTCACTATACCCGTTAACTTCATTTGAGATGGCTTTACATATGTGTTGCACTTAAGAGTTGCCATCCATTCTTGTATTTCGGTTATGAACAAGTTGTTTTTATCCTTATCATAGCAACTCAACACCGACTCCCATCCTAAAGCACGGAATTTGGCAAACACACCAAACAGACTAAATTCCACTTCACGAACTTCCCTCTCGCAAATAAATGCGGCAGCTTTGTTTTTCAATTTATTCATACTGTCGTGAAAGAGTGTCGGTTGCCAATGTTCCGGTTGGTCTTCCAATGAACCCGAGTCCCATTTTGGCTTTTCAGCCGGGTCCAACTCCATTTCCTCATCTTCACTTTCACTTTCATCAACTCGACCCAAATATTGTCTCTTTTTCTGTTGTTGTTCCGGCCGCTTGCCCTTATCTTTAGACGAAGAAGACGAACTTGCTCCGGCTTTTTCCTTTGTCTTAACCATTTTCCTACACACATTAAGGCAAACAACACAACCAAACAAAACAAAATTAGACTCTTTTCTCCAAAATATCCCCACACTTGCTTGCTACTATGGTTGTAGATGTTGGTGAACCAAGAGTTTATAAAAAAAAATTCAAAAATTGGGCATGGTGTCTCTACAATGTAGAGATTCCCAAAAAGTTCACTACTTTACCATCAATCCTACATCTACAACCCATAACCATGTTCACGCAACAATTTTATGACAAGCTCTAATAACAAGCAAGTGAGTATGAACAAATATAAAAAATAACCTCAATCTTCACAATGCATCAACAAAACATAGTAAATAAACTTCCATACCTTATTTGAAGATGTAAGAAACACAAATGAGGCAAGAACTTCAAAAAGCCCCAAAATTTTCGGACCTAGGGTTTGTGATTCAGACCCGAAAACTTTGTTTTCTCGTAAATCTCTTGGCAAAATCAGAAACTACGTGAAAAATTAGTCAAGATAGACCAGGATTTCACTTGGTTTGGACAAGAATTGAGTGAGATATAGAAGAATTAAGGTTGGAGAATGTTGGGGATCTTGTGGGGTTTAGATGAAAGTGATAGAAGAGAAGGAATGGATGAGAAAGATGAAAGGGAATTGTATGGATGGGGCTTGTTCACGTGATCTGATGTTGTTTATTATATATATATATATATATTTATGCAGAAACCGGAACGATGGATCAGCTTACCCTGCGTACCGTAATTTACGGTATACACCGTAAATAACGGTGTAACCTGGACAAAAACTTCTACCGTAAAACAGTAGAGATGTACCGTAAAGCCCCAATATTTTTCCTCTCCACCGTAAATTACGGTGCCACCGTAAATTACGGTGGCACGTGGGCCTCTATCCTTCGCCAAAAATGTGATTTTTATGTATATTTTTCATATTTTTTTCAGTTTTTTCGATTTTTTTGTGTTTTTTAAATTTTTCAAAAAACATATAAAAATTACCCTACCCCCTCAAAAGTCCCGTGTTGTCCTCAACACAATGTTAGAGCAATTCGCGACCCGAATGTCCCCACACTTGTTTCAAACACAAGATTCAAGCGAGTACGGTAAATATGCAAATTATACAAAACAAACAAAACGAAATACTAACTATTTACACTACCAAACCTGGGCCTCTCATGGTTGTTCCTCATCGACCGGGCGTAAGATGTAGCCCGCTTTATCAAGCTCCAAGTTATTGATGTCGTTCCCCTCCAAGTATGGCTTTAACCGGTGACCGTTCACCGTTTATTGTTTCAATGTTTCCTCATCTTGGATATCTACATCACCAAACCTCCCAACTCTCTGAACGACATACGGGCCCATCCATTTGCTTTTAAGCTTGCCTGCGAACATCTTGAGTCTTGAATTGTACAACCAAACCTTTTGACCCACTTCAAAGGTTTTCTTCCTCAACTTCGCATCGTGTACTTTCTTGAGCTTGTCTTTATAAGCCGATGCACATTCATACACCTCATCTCTAATCTCTTCAATTTCGCTTAATTGCAACTTCCTTATCTTCCCCGCTTCATCGTAATCCGCATTCACCGTCTTAATTGCCCAATGTGCCCGATGCGCTAACTCCATTGGCAAATGACAACCCTTCCCATACACCATCCGGTAACGTGTTGTACCAATCGGAGTCTTGTAGGCCGTTCGGTACGCCCACAACGCATCATCCAACTTGCTCGACCAATCCTTCCTATCCGTTCTAACCGTCTTCATGAGAATTTCTTTGATTTGACGGTTGGACACTTCGACTTGTCCACTCATTTGCGGATGGTAAGGTGTGGCAATCCGGTGATTCATGCTATACCTCTTCAATAATTTCCCGAAGTTGAAGTTCTTGAAATGCGAACCACCATCACTTATAATAACACGCGGGATGCCAAAACGAGAGAAGATGTTGGATTGAACAAATTTACAAACAACCGAATGATCGTTTGTTCGTGTTGCAATAGCTTCAATCCACTTCGAGACGTAATCCACCGCTACCAAAATATATAGAAAACCATTCGAATTCGGGAAGGGACCCATAAAGTCAATACCCCATACATCAAATATTTCAACAACCAAGATTGGTTGTAATGGCATCTCATCCCTCTTCGATATGCTTCCCATCTTTTGACAATTCACGCAATTCCTTGCAAACTCACATGCGTCTTTGAAAATTTTGGTCCAATAAAACCCACATGAGAGAACCCGGTAACCCATTTTATGCCCACTAAAGTGACCTCCACATGCGAACGAATGAGCATGGGTCAAAATTTCCAACACTTCTGTCTCGGGCACACACCTTCGTATAACTTGATCCGGTCCAATCTTGAAGAGATCCAGTTCATCCCAAATGTATTGCTTCACTTGGACCATAAATTGTTGTCTTCGTTTCTTGGTCCAATGATTCGGTATGGCACCCGTGGCTAAATAGTTAACATAGTGAGCATACCACGGTGCAACAAAGGTGGAAACGGCTAAAAGTTGCTCGTCGGGAAAGCTCTCATTTATTTCACTCACATCATCAATTCCTTCCACCGGAATCCGAGACAAGTGATCCGCTACTACATTCTCACTTCCCTTTTTATCTCGAATTTCCAAATCAAACTCTTGCAATAACAATACCCACCGAATCAAACGAGGCTTCGCGTCCTTTTTCTCCATCAAATATCGGACCGCACTATGATCCGAATAAACCACCACCTTGCTCCCCCAAATATACGCACGAAACTTATCCAAAGCATACACCACCGCTAATAACTCTTTTTCGGTTGTGGTGTAATTGAGTTGCGCTTCGGATAAAGTTTTGCTTGCATAGTAAATCACCACCGGCTTTTTATCAACCCGTTGACCCAAAACTGCACCAATGGTAGTGTCGCTTGCGTCACACATGATCTCGAATGGCTTTGACCAATCCGGTGGTTGCAAGATAGGAGCTTTGACCAAGTGTTCCTTCAAAACATTGAAAGCTTGCATACACTCATTAGTAAAATCAAATGGGACATCTTTTAATAACAAGTTGCATAAAGGTTTGGTGATAACACTAAAACCTTTTATGAAACGTCTATAGAACCCCGCGTGTCCCAAAAATGACCTTACACCCTTAACATTTTTCGGAGGTGGCAAAGATGCTATTACCCGGATTTTTGCCTTATCCACCTCCATTCCCCTTTCCGAAATGACGTGACCCAACACAATGCCTTCCTGCACCATAAAGTGACTTTTCTCCCAACTAAGCACTAAATTTTTCTCAACGCATCTTTTTAAAACTTTTTGCAATTCGTTGAGACAAGATTCGAAATAGTGCCAAAAATGGAGAAGTCATCCATAAACACTTCCAGCGACTCTCCAACCATGTCCGAGAAGATACTCATCATACATCGTTGGAAAGTTGCCGGTGCATTGCACAAGCCAAATGGCATTCGCCGAAAGGCAAAGGTGCCATATGGACAAGTGAAGGTGGTCTTGTGTTGGTCATCCGGGTGTATTGCTATTTGATTGTAACCCGAATACCCGTCCAAAAAGCAGTAATATTTTTAACCCGATAATTTTTCAATAATTTGGTCAATAAAAGGCAACGGGAAATGGTCCTTAGAAGTGGCGGCATTCAATTTCCGGTAGTCAATACATACACGCCACCCGGTGACCGGTCGGGTGGCAATTTGTTCACCACTTTCATCTTTGACTACTTGAATACCGGCCTTCTTAGGCACAACTTGGGTGGGACTCACCCAAGCACTATCCGAAATCGGATAGATGATTCCCGCGTCCAACCATTTAATTACCTCTTTTTTAACTACCTCCCTTAAGTTCGGATTCAATCGCCTTTGAGCTTCTCGTGTTGGTTTTACATCTTCGGTGGTAATAATTTTGTGCATGACGATTGATGGACTAATTCCTTTGAGATCAGCAATCGTCCATCCAATAGCTCCCTTGTTCTCCTTTAACACTTCCAACAATGCTTGCTCTTGCGCCAACTTTAAATTAGAGGCAATAATGACCGGTAGAGTGTCATTATCCCCTAGAAAAGCATACTTCAAGTGGCTCGGCAAGTCTTTGAGTTCCAACTTTGGCGGTTCCTCTAATGATGGCTTAGTACCTGAATTTATTTCCGCCGGTAAGCCTTCGAATTGGTGGGTCCATGGCGGTCGACCTTCTTTCAAGGCCATGGCATCTTGTTTTTCCTTTTCAACCCGTAGTGCATAAGCATGAACCTGTTCAGAAAAATCACACAAGAAAATATCCATACCATCCTCCTCATACTCATGCGGGTTGCATCCATCAACTAAATCTGCCATGAAACACTCATCAACACCGTTAGCATTAGAATTGTTAGTAAAAACATTCAAGCGCATTTTTCGATTCCCAAAAGTCATATCGACTGTACCAAATCTACAATCGATCACAGCATGCGCGGTGCTCAAAAATGGCCGACCCAAAATTACGTTTTGTTGTTGTTTTGGGTCTGCGGACGAGTAGTCCAAAACTAGAAAGTCAACCGGGTAATAAAACTCATCAATTTTAACAATTACATTTTGAACCATCCCCCGAGGTAACTTATGAGACAAATCAGCCAAAATAACCGTTGTCTCCACCCTAGCTAACGGACCAAAATCATATTGGTCATATAAGCCCCCCGGTAAAATGCTAACTCCGGCTCCAAGATCTAGTAACGCCTTCGCCATTTGAAAGTTACCAACTTGTATGTTAATTAATGGTGTACCCGGATCTTGGAGCTTAGGAGGAAGCTCCCCATTCAAAACCGCACTCACTTGCACGGTTAAATCGACCCGCTTAGGCATTTTCTTCTTTTGTTGCCTCTTTTGTGTACATAATTCCTTTAGAAATTTAGCATAAGCGGGTACTTGTTTTATTGCATCAAGTAGTGAAAGGTTAATTTTAACTTGTTTAAACATGTCCCACAATTCTTCTTTTTGGGGACCTCTTGGTGCAATAAAATTTTTTCTACCCGGGTCAAGTAAAGCCGATGGAAAAGGGACTTGACTCGGTTCACCCTCAACTTTTTCACTTTTTTCATTTTCACCCAACCCCGGTTTGTTAACATCTGATTCTTTTGGTTTAACCGGTGAAACTTCATCATCACTATCATTACCCGTGATGTCCTCGACTACCCCCTCAACCAATTCAGGTGACAAATTAGCTTTAAACTCTTTTCCACTTCTTAAAACACTAACATGATGAACATTAATATTACCTCATGACGTACCATGGTAGGAAGTTGACCTTTGCTCTTCTTCAATTCCGCCACATCGGTTGCCAATTGACCCATTTGGGTTGTTAGTGATTGGATGCTCTTGTCACGAACCTCATCCTTTTGCATTCGAACTTCATCGAGTTGATTTCATTTTTGCATATCGTGTTGCATAGCCCGAAGCATATCCATGACTTCATTCCTGCTTGATGAAGGTTGACCCGAACCACTTTGACCCGTTTGTTGAACTTGCCCTTGGTACCCATAATTGTTTCCACCTCTATAGTTGCCTTGATTGTATTGTTGGCGAGGTACAAAGTTACCTTGAGCTCCTTGAAAGTTTGGGTTAATTTGGTTCGCTGCGTTTCCATAACGGAAATTAGGATGATTTCGTAACCCGGGGTGGTATGTGTTGGAATTCATGTTGTAGTTTCTACCACCCCCTCCTTGACCTTGAACCGCATGAACTTCTTCATATTGCCCTTCCACCATTCCTTGGCAATTTTCAGCCGCATGACCTATTTCATTGCACAATGCACAAACATCATAAATTTGGTTAGTGGTTTGAACATTACCATCATATATTGCATGCACTTGAGGTCGGGCAATGGCCGGTCGTGCTCTCCTCGATGCTTGAGCTTTCCTCTTTGAAGTGATTGCCATTTGTTCCAAAGACTCCCAATCGTCTTGCTCATAGTTCGTACCAAAAGTGCCACCGGTAATAGACATTAAGTCGCGAGCTTCCTCGGCACTCAACCCCTCGTGAAAAGCATTCATTAATTCCCACAATTCAATTCCATGGTGAGGGCAATTTTTGATCATCATATTGAAACGCTCAAAAGCCTCATGAAACATTTCACCATGTTGTTATTGAAAGCTCCTCAACCCCTTTCTAGCATCATTGGTCTTTTGAGCGGTGTAAAATTCATCTAGGAAAATTTGTTGCATTTCCGCCAAAGTGTAAATAGATGTTGAAGGCAAAGTGTAGAACCACTTCTTTGCCTTATCCTCCAATGAAAATTGAAACAAAACTAACTTGACATCATCAGCCGAAAAACCATGACTCCCAAGAGTATTGCAAATTGAATCATAAGCCTCCAAATGGAAATAAGGTTCCTCCGTTGCTAGCCCCTTATATTTCGGCAAACTGTAAAGAATTAGTCCTCACTTCAAAAGTTCTTCCTTGATTGTTGTGAGGAATAACCACCGGTGAAGGGTTGTGAGTAATTACCGGCCTAAAATGCGCTTCAATTCCCCGTGCATGTTCCCTA
>JARYGA010008653.1:0-24251 GCA_030545235.1 Helianthus tuberosus
CAATCTTTTCAATTTCAATTATTTTTTCCACTTCAATCACTTTCTCTACTTCAATCACCTTCTCAGCTTCAATCGTCTTCTCAGCGACTTTAACTTCTTCACACTTTTCATTTTTCTTTGTCTCAGCAACATTCTCACATTTTATCTTTCTCTGTTCCTTTGCTGCTCGTCTCTCCTTCAGCTTCTCCAATCTATCTGCAAAATAAAATTGAAAACTTTCAGGAGATAACATAGATTTTCCAATGTTTATTTGTGTCTCTTCTTCATCATCACTATCATCAGATGATGATTGATCAAACACTGGCTCTTGAATGATTTGTGCAGTTAATGTTTCCATCTTTGAATCAGGTGGAGTGTATTTATCCCAGCTAAAGCCTGCTGCAACTTTTTCATCATCTTGATCAATGATACCAAAATAAGCTTTCTTATTTGCTTCTTCGATCATTTTAGCATGAGCAGTTTGTGGCTCTTTTTGTTGATACGGTTGATGAGCAACTTATTGATAAATGGCTTTCCGATAGAAATCATTACCACCAAACGGATTCTGTGCTCCACTTACTTCTTGATTTTTACATTCTCTCTTAAAATGTCCTTTCTCCCTGCATCGAAAACAAGTAACTTTAGATTTATCAAAACCCAAAGTAGAAACTTTTGCATCCAAGAAATCATCTCTTCTTGTAATCATCTTGAATTTTTCAGCTCTCCTCAAAACACTAGCTAAACACCATTTGATATCCATTAGTTTCATCTCTTCTGCATCTATCTGATCGTAATCCTCTTTCGTCAGCATAGGATTCCCGATCCTCCCTGCAACCAATCCTTCATATGACTCTAATACTGTAGCAAGTAATGACATGTGACTTTTAGCAATTTCTTCAGAGAAATTTTGACCATTCTGAAGATGCAACGCGATGTTGCAGTGTAAAACTTGACCATTACTACTGTTTGAGCTTTGAAATTGATGATTTGATGTAGAATTCTTTGGATTAACATTCGGATATGAAGAAAATCCACTACTGCTGCTTGAATTTTGATTGACTGATCCAGATGAGTTTTCAGCACTGAAAGCAGTTTGAACTTTTGGACTTACTTCAACCTCTTGAACACTTCCTTTGTAATACATTTTGACATCTTGTTGACCACTTGGACTGTTCATTCTAGCAATCTTTTGCTGTTCAACATCTTGACCCTCAATCTTTTCTATGAACTGAGAAATTATCAACTTGTCATACTCTCCCGTGTTTTTCAAGATCATCAAATATATTCCCCACTCTTTTTGAGGTAAAGCATCAGCCAACTTATCGACCCATTCTTCTTGATCTTTAATAATTTCTAACAAAGACATAGATCGCACTAAGTGACAATATATTTCAATCAGCTTCTTTGATGATTCACCCGGCAAGCTCGAAAACAAGTCAAATTCTTTCTTAAGCAATGCTTTCTTACTCCTGATCATTTTCTCACTACCCTCAAACTTAATTTTAAGCGCATCCCAGATCGATCGTGAAGTATTGTCGTGCTGAAGCAAAATGAAGATATCTTCTTTTATAGTTTGCTGTAACAAACTGATCATCATCTTTTCTGCTTTGTACATATCTCGTTCTTTATCTGTCAGTTCATAAATTGTTTTGATTACACCCAAATCCATATGAGGCTTCATGTACTTTTTCTCGATACATTCCCAAGATCTCAAATGGTTAGCTTGAACCCAGTTTTCGAAACGATCTTTCCAACCATAATACTGCTCAATGCCCATAAGCTTCGGGGGTTTTTGCAAAGTTCCAGTCTCATTTTCCATGTTCATGATTTGAGCAATAGCAACCGGAGTAGTCGGGGATGTAGCAAACGCGTTATAGAATTCCTCTTCCATGACTTGGCAAAATTTTCAAGAACAGACACTTTCAAATGAAATTACCTTCTCAAGCGAAATAACCTACAATACAACTTCAAACGAAATACCAATTCAAACGAAATCAGAAGTTTCAAACGAAATGTAATTTCGTGCGAAATCACCAAACGAAATATAATTTCATGCGAAATTAACTTGGATTCAAATGAAATTAGCCTCTTTGGAACGAAATAGTGATTTCGTATGAAATATCTCAAACGAAATCTGATTTCATGCGAAATTAACAGCAATTTCAAACGAAATTAATCACAAAATGTAATTTCGTGCGAAATCAAAAGGGCTATTTTGTGCGAAATACTGCAGATGTCATCATGTCGAACTGTTTTTGTCAAAATTGATCAGGTTATAGCTCGATTTTAGATCCAATATTCGCACGGCTTTGTTATAACAGTAATTCGCTTATAATGTGTGAAATTCAAACCATTTTATCCGTTAAAACTTATTCAATTTTGAAAAGAAGGTGTAGAAGTCAGAAAATCGATGAAATCAAGCTGAATTCGGTAAGAACTCCTCCTCTTGAGCTCTGATACCACTTGTAGGATCGTTTTCACGACCGAAATGAGTCCTTCAGAGGTGTTCTTCTTAATACGAGAGGCGGAAACTAACGTATCGAGTTCGAAACAGCTAGATATTCACTTTAATTGTCTTGTTTATTGATTTGACAAAGTTTTACAGCGAGTAGACACTTCGGCTCTGAAACCAGAAAAATTGGAACTCCCCAAACGAAATTACAAGGCACCTATTTATAGGCAAGGTGATTTCGCACGGAAATGCTCAAGCGAAATCACATTCACACGAAATAACTATTTCGTGCGAAATAGCCAGAGTTGATTTCGTGCGAAATTACACTCTGTAATTTCGTGCGAAATTACCTTATAACCTATTTTTGACAGTTTCCTCGTATAACGTGCCCTGATCTATCTATACACAAACAAGACTCGATACAAGACGAAGTCGACAGACGTATGTACCAACACACAGTTCAGCTTCTTGCTTGCCCAACACCCCAATTTTTCTCCCAATATTTGACATGCACCAGATATGCTTTTTCTGTCAATCTTGCACCCTGCATAATCTGCATCTGTATATGCAATTAGTTCAAGGTTTGTATCCTTAGGATACTAGAGACCAAGTTCTGAAGTGCCTTTTAGATATTTGAAAACCCTTTTTACAGCTTTTAGGTGGGATTCTTTATGATCACATTGATATCTGGCCTGAAAGCATGTTGCAAACATAATATCTGGTCTGCTTGTAGTTAAATATAGCAATGATCCTATAACAACCCTAAAGAAAACCGACATCCTCATAAATTTTCTGACACCCTAAAAATATTTAAAATATCCCAATATGTCCCTAAAATACCCCTATACGTAAAATCGGGCCCCGGATACCTTTTATATTGTTAAAATTAATTAAAAATCAAAATTTTGGGGCTGTCGCAGGGCGCGTAAGCCACCCCGTTAGCTTACGCTGGCCGCGAGCGATCGAAAAACGCGGGGAAACCCGTTGCTGACACGTGTCATCAACGTGTTGAACCTACTAAGTGACCCGGATCAGCTACAGCCTAGGCCACCTTCTACGCGAGTCGCGTAGGCCCTGGTCTTGTTTTACGCGGGCCGCGAGAAAAGCCAAATCAGGCCCTATAAATTGCAACGAAGGGCCTTCAGTCGAAATGGCTTAAAACTTTCTTTCTTTCTCTAAATGTCACGTGGTATACATTATACTCGGGCATAATACCCCCCTAAATAACGAAGTTCTGCTCCGTTGTAAGTATCATAACCCCTGGATACGTATTAGATACTTTGCCCGATTGATCTAGGGTTCCGTAACGGCTGTCGTGGTTCTGCCCGACGTAGTCGTTGGAATGCCGTCTCGGGGAGGGTATTACTAATGTTAAAATGGGTTATTATACTCACACGTGTGCATTTGTGTAAATTATAGATTGTCACCAGGAAACCCTAAAGGATAATCTAAGACAGCAATGTGAGTAATCTCCTTTTTGGAAATTGTTTTTACAAAACCTCACTTAATTAATTATATATTAAACAGTTATTGAATATTTGTAAGGATACAATTATCGTCGGTATGTTGGGGTTTTGTATACAAAATTAGTTACTGCCTTGCGAGGAGTAACTTTTCCACAAGTCGGCTCTGACAGTACCGTGGGTGGTAATTGATATGACTTGGAAACAAATATAATCGTGAGACCGCCCTCAATACTGTACAATGGTTTTTATTAAAACTTGATTGAACTGGGATTCACTCACCAGTATTTCCCACTGAAAAAATGTTTTTAAACGCGTTTTAGGTAACAAAATGTGAAAGCCAAATAGAAGCCAGCTGGACAGCACTGAAGGCTTGGAAAAGTGGCAATAAAGTTACCTAAAATAAAATAGATGTTTTTATTAAATGAAAATATGATTTATTCCTATGAAAATGTGTGTACTGCAAACTTGGGTTTTATCCCATGTGTTTAATATTATGAAAGTGTGGTATTTTACTCTGATCAAATATTTCCTAACTACGGTCCTGATGAAAACTCCGCTGCCAAATTAGACAATACCAGATACCACCGAACTGGTCACGGCCGTCCGTTCCTGTGTTTAAATAGGGGGAAGGGGGTTGCGACAGAAGGTGGTATCAGAGCTAAGCCACTGATTCAGACACAGAAGTGTTCTGCTGACACCAAAATTCAAAGTGTTAGGAAATAATTTACAGAACTGCGTGTATAATTGTATTTTATTGTTATGTGTTATTTGACTATTTGTTAGTTTACAGTATGAGCGACCAAGGACCATCTAACGCGTACCGTCAATTGTCTGGTTCGCCTAGAAGCGAAGGTGCCTCTTCTCAGCTTGCTGTCTCGGGGTACTCTGCTGATACGGAAGAAGGAATATTCGTATTTAAGGCCCAATCTGAAGAGCCATTTCCTCATAAAAAGAGGGGATGGTTCAGTAGGGGAGCACATGAGCGTATGAAAAAGTTACAAGACCAGAGAGCACTAGCAGCAGCCAAAAGAGAAATCAATGCCTATGCCCAGGATATGCTTAATAGGGGTATAGCCAATATCCACATCCTAGCAACCACTACAGCTGACCCTAACCTGGAACAAATGATAGCACCCCAACCACAACCACCAATTCCTGACCAACCAATGGAGATAGAAAACCCTGAAAATCAAGTAGAAATGCATGATTTCAACCCGGAGGAGATACCTAGGGTACCCGCACCAAATCCCTTAGACCCAAATTACGACCCATGGTGGGACGACAATAGAGACTATGTGCAACGTTACCCGTTACCCGATACACGAAGACATGCCCATGCAGAACCTAGGAGCCTACCCAGAGTTAGATCCTCTAGATCCCTATTACGATAATGATGTATTCCTTAGGGAGATTCTAGAAAATCCTTACCCATACCAGGCACCTACACCTCCGTACCAGGAACCCACACCCCAGTTTCCGAACCCAGTCCTAGAACCTGCACCCCCAATGAGTGCAAAAAACGTACAAGAACTTAGGACATTTGGTGAGGAAATTTTAAAGAATAGTGAAAGGATGAGACAGGTGGGAGAGCGACTCGTCTGGAAGTACGGCGAGCGCAATATGGATTTCTGGATGAATCCATATCCGTAGAAGTGACGATGGAGAAGGTTATAATAATAATAATATAATATGTGTGTATGTGTATGAAAAAAAAACTACGGATGCCTATTACTAGCAGTATAACTTTAAATTTCATTCGGTATTGTAATTTTAATTTCAGTACTGGTGTGTAATGGATGCATATTATATGAATAGAGTAAAGTCGCAATGATCGACGCTTTTGACCAAAGTGCGTGACATGTGATTGGCTATGTTAAAATATTATTTTGTGATATTAATGCGTGGTAAATGTTTAAAATTCAGATGGACAATGAAGTGAACCAGGAAAACCTGAACAATGAAAACCAGAGCGATAACCACCCGAATAACGATAATCTGAATAATGAGAATCCGAACAACAATAACAATGGAAATCAAGTGGATAATAGTGCCATCCAACACATAGTGGCATAAGGAATCATAGATGCAATGCCATTTATTATCCAAACTGTTAAAGAAGCTGATAATAAAAGTAAGCATAGCAGTAAGCGACCAACTGAACCTGAACACAGCGTAAACAATGGACCTGTACTTCAAGTGCCCATTCCCAAAAGAAGAAGAACCATGCCTTATGGCTGTTCTTACAAAGAATTCTGGTCCTGTAAACCAATAGAATTCTTGGGCAATGAAGGACCCATTGCAACCCTACGCTGGATAGAAAAGACTAAGACTGTTTTAAAAATAAGCAAGTGTGCTGAAGAAGATAAGATAATGTTTGCCTCAAATCTGTTTAAAAACTCAGCTTTAGAATGGTAGAACACTATCCTCCAGTCAAGAGGAAGTGATAGGGTTTACAATATGGAATGGAAGGAATTCAAAAATATGGTAGAAAGGAAATTCTGCCCTCCCAATGAAAAGGAACAGATATCAAATAAGTTTCTGAACCTTAGGATGATCCGGGTAGATAGTAAGGGTTATACTACCACATTCTTTGAATATGCTAGAATAGTACCAACCCTTGCATCACCTGAGCCAGTATTAATCTCCCGTTACATCTGGGGACTAATCGGGGAGATTAGGCATGTAGTCAAGGCAGCTAGACCCCAAACTATAGAAGAAGCTGTAGAACTAGCAAATACCTTGACAGATGAATTAATCCGTACTAGAGAAGAAGACCAGAGGAGAAACCTAGCTCAAAGGCTTACCCAAGAATTCCATTCTGGGAATTCCAACCGTAGGAATATAGGTTCTACCTCTGCACCATACTGCAAGGCCTGCAAGAAAAAGCATTCGGGAAAATGCTCCACTCACTGCAATTTCTACAAGGCACCAGGACACAAGGAAGAAGATTGTAGGAGGAAATCTAGTAACGGACTGTGCTTTAACTGTGGAGAAAAAGGTCACATCAAGCCAAATTGTCCGAAATTAGCTCCACCTGCGAACAACAAGAACACTAAAAATGCTAGAGCATTTGTTCTGACTGCGGATGAAGCCAAGATGATTCCGGACGTGATAGCCAGTACATTTTTAGTTAATGATGTTTTTGCTAAAGTATTATTTGACTCTGGTGCAAACCAAAGTTTTATCAATACTTCGTTTTGCAAACTTCTAAATCTATCATTAACTAAACTCCCACAAGAATGTCTAGTAGAGACAGCAAATGAAGAAACCATTAAGATTTCTGAAATCTTGCAGGGGGCAAGAATAAAAATTTTAAATCAAAAATTTATTGCAAACCTTTACCCAATGAATCTGGCGGGATTTGACATTGTATTAGGAATGGATTGGTTAATAGCCAATAAAGCCAGTATTTTATGTGATCAAAAGTCAATCCAATTAAATTCACCAAAGGGTGAAAAGATCACAGTTAAAGGAGATAAGCCATCTAGATCCACAAAATTCATCTCTGTGATGAAAACTGCAAGTTATATAAGAAAAGAATCTATAGTGTATTTGATTTCTATAATCACTAACACTAAAGGAAAGGAACTAAAAGACATTCCAGTAGTGTCTCAGTTTTCGGATATATTTTCCAGAAGAATTACCAGGACTACCGCCGGACAGAGAAGTTGAATTCAGAATCCACCTATTGCCAGGAACAACACCAATTGCCAAAGCACCTTACCGATTGGCACCCGCAGAAAGGCAGGAACTGAAGAAACAATTAGACGAATTATTGGAGAAAGGATTCATACAGCCAAGCTCATCGCCATGGGGAGCGCCGATACTGTTCGTCAAAAAAGAAGGACGGATCAATGCGTATGTGCATTAACTACCCTGAATTTAACAAGGTCATGATTAAGAATCGGTACCCATTACCAAGGATTGATGATCTGTTCGATCAACTTCAAGGAGCTCGATTTTTCTCTAAAATCGATTTAAGATCAGGATATCACCAATTAAAGGTACAGGAAGAGGACATTCCTAAAACCGCATTCAGAACAAGGTATGGCCATTATGAATTTACTGTCATGCCATTTGGTTTAACCAATGCCCCAGCTGCATTTATGGACATGATGAACCGAATATGTAAGTCATATTTAGATAAATTCATAATTGTTTTTATTGATGATATTCTCATCTATTCTAAAAGTAAAGAGGATCATGCAAAGCATCTGCACGCACTTCTAAGTTTATTAAGAAAGGAAAAGCTTTACGCTAAGTTTTCAAAGTGCGAGTTTTGGTTAGAGCAAGTACAATTTCTTGGACACTTAGTTAACCATGAAGGAATTCATGTGGATCCCATAAAAATCGAGGTGATTACCAAATGGAAAACCCCTGAATCACCAACCGAGGTTAGAAGTTTCTTAGGATTGGCCGGTTATTATAGAAGATTTATTCGAGATTTTTCTAGGATAGCCATTCCCTTAACTAAGTTAACCTGTAAATCCATTAAGTTCGAATGGGCACCAAAGCAAGAAGAAGCCTTTAGAATTCTTAAGCAAAGACTAACCCACGCATCCATATTAGCGTTACCAGAAGGAACTGAAGACTTTGTAGTCTATTGTGACGCTTCTAAGTTAGGTTATGGATGTGTGTTGATGCAACGTCAAAAGGTGATAGCTTACGCATCTAGACAGCTTAAGAATCATGAAGAGAATTATTCAACCCATGATTTGGAATTAGGAGCCATAATTTTTGCCCTTAATATTTGGAGACATTACCTTTATGGTAGTAAGTTTACCATATTCACTGATCATAAAAGTTTAAGGTATGTTTTCTGGCAAAAAGAGCTAAACATGAGACAAAGACGCTGGATGGAGATACTTAGTGATTATGATTGTAATATCCAGTATCATGCAGGGAAAGCCAATATAGTGGCTGATGCTTTCAGCCGAAAGTATCATGAAAAGTCAAAAAGGGTACATTCTCTTAAATTAAATCTACAAGTAGATTTAAATGAACAAATTAGAAAAGCACAAGAGTCAGTAATCAAGGAAGATACTGAAAAATAAAAAGGAATGATTAAGGAATTAGAACTAGGAACAGATGGAATTTGGAGATTCCATAAGAAAAGAATATGGATACCTAAATTAGGAAACCTACGCCACCGTATATTAGAAGAAGCCCATAAGTCTAAGTATACGATGCATCCCGACCACGTAGAACAACAATACGTGGCGGAAAATGTCGGGGAGTGTTGTAACAGAATCATTGTTTCATAACACATGGAAATTGAAATATTGTTTTATTGATTAAAGTAGTTACAATGTCATGACAATCAAAGAAACATAACATAAATAACTAGTCTTGCATCTTTTATTGTCGCTAAGGCCCAAGTCCGCCTAAGTGTATCTTGATAAATCCTATGCATCATATCCTGAAACACATGTGAAAATAGGTACGTCAGCATAAAAATGCCTGTAAGATACATAGGTTTATGAAAATAGGATTCATGACTTATTGTTTAAGAAAATGTTTAGTTATGAACCTTGTAATTTGATTTGTCTTGTAAATCATTTGAAAAATGATAAGATCAGATGATATGTATAAATAAGAGAATAATGTATGGTTAAATGAATAACCATATAAAAATGAGTTTGTATAATTTAAGTTGTTTGTAAAACAATGTATTGTGAAAAATAGGTTATTTGTATAAAATGTTATATGTCTCAATTTGAAATGGTTCATATAATGCTACGATATGTAATACCATACAATCACTTATATATAGGAAGTACCAGCGGTGTATCCACCATGCTTGTATCATATTACACACGCCTCGTTACTCGAATCACTTACCCAAACAAACCACCAATGTAAGATGTCTATGTTTAAACCAATTGCCAAACGTATTGAATAATATGTCAAAATGTCTATGTCAATATGTAAATCATGTAATGTGTAACCAATGTCAATAATGTTTATGTGTCAAATGTAAATCATGTAATGTGTAACCAAAATGATATGTATGGCTAGTGAAATATATCAACTAAACCATATGCACAAAAACAAAGTATTGAAGTAAAACACAGTTTAAATCAAAGCTATGTTTTGTGGAAATGCATGCTATACTGATACAAATATCTATGCGGTATTGTGAGAATGCATACATCCAAGCCTTGAGACTGTGGCGATAAACCCTTAAATAAATTAAAGGTTTATCTTGTTGTAACTGTATATCGAATTCGGTCATTCCTTTCATCCCCACCTACCCGGGATGTCCGGAACGGGAGTTGTCAATTCATATGGTACCACTACCTACTAACGAACGGCATGATCGGTGTTAATGAATGTATTGTTCCATTTATACAAACCAAATATCATATCAAAATGTAAGCATGTGATGAAAACAAATGTACTAAGTATGCAATAGATGAACATACATAGCATGTGATGTGATGTGAAACGATGTACTAAGTATGAACTAAATGGACATACATAGCATGAAATGTAATGAAATCATGTACTATAAATGTACTAATGAACATAGCATGTATATGATGTGAAAGCATGAAAGTAACAAGTAGGCACATGTGTTTCACCCCAAAACAGTTTGAAAACGGTAAAAAAGGGGTCTATGTACTCACTTGAGATTGCTCAGAAGTCCTAAGATAACCACCAAGCAATGCTAGAGATCACGGATATCAAACGGCACCTAATATAGGTAACTACATTAATAAACCGGACCTAAATCGGAAGATCGGATAGAATGAGGGTTCGTAAACCAAATGAGTATGGGAACTCGTGTAATATGGTTTAACAACGCCTACATACTAAATGAATCCTAACATAAGTGCTTATGACCCATTACGACCCGTTTAGGTAGCTTATGCTACTTTAACGCGTCGCTCGCGTGAAACGCGTTCGGACCGCCTAACTAGTCCTATGACAAGTAACATATGCCTTAACATGTCTAATATTGTTGTCAAATCAGTTTAGATGTCAAAAGTTATGTTACATATGTTTAAAATGAATTTTGGCATCAAAGGGGTATTTTGGTAATTTACCTAAGGCATATAAACTACCTATCATACAACTACTTAAACGAAGCGACCATAAGGTATAAACTCGTAAGGTTATTCCCTATAAACTATGGTCACCTAAAGTGCTTGGTCGGATCCTAATGATCGACCAAACGGGTCGGGTTCGAAAGTATAAGCGATTGTTTAGATCGCTTACCTTACGACCCTAAATAAGCACTAAACTAAAAGTGACGAGCTAAGCATGTTAAAACATGCTTAACTAAGTTTAGAAAACAGGTTTGGTATCAAAACAAATGGTCTTGATACCCACAAGTAGTTTGGTTACAAAATACGCAAGAATACGTATTCTGACCGAAACTACGGCTCGTCACTGAGCCTAGATAACGTGGAAATCAGTCGGTATAGTCACTAGGGACTATAACCATCGTGATCACGCTCACGTTATGAAGTTCAATTGAACTTCGCATCGACCATAAACTGGTCATTGCAGAAAGTCTAACAAAGTTCGACTTTCGGACTCGAAAAGCAATAAAAGAACGAAGGAACACTTACGAAGGGTCCCCGAATGCTAATCTAGATCAAAATAGCTCAGGTATGAAACAAAGGTTTCAACTTAGAGCACAAATGATCAGATTCTAGTGAGAAATGAAGTTGGGGTATGTGGGTATTTATAGTAAATGGACAACCGTTAGGATCATTTCTTGGAAAAGGGGGCACGATCTAAGCCGTACACTTGTTGGAAAGTTGTGGTAACTCATTTGCCATCCACCATAAGAGTTTGACACTTGGAACTTGGCCTTTGGAGAGTGTTAAGGGCTGTTAAAAGCTGAAAAAAAAACGTTTTGCTGCATCTGGCCCCTGTTTACGGACCTAGTTTGGCAGATTTACAGTTTCAGTCCCTGCAACCTCAAAACTTGGTTTTCGATGCGTTTTTTTGACACGTTTAAGCCCCGTTAACCCCATTTCAAAGCTCTAAAATGAAGTTAAAGTATAGGGAACTTAAAATGTGTTCAAAAATATCTCGGGTGTCGGTTCGTTTAGCCGTACGGTTACGTTGTTCGGTTAATTACGACGGAATGCGCATAAGCGCGAAAAATGATCCAAATGGCGTGACGAATGGATTTTTCTTATGCCAAACACTAAAATAAAATATTTTAGTGCTTACATAAATTTTTGGATGTCCGGATGTATTCAGAACGTAAGTTATGCGCGAAAATGCAAACTTGTGCACTTTTTGACGCTTTTTATCCCTGAATGACCCCAAAAGTTTATTTTAGCATACCGAACCCCTCAAAGCCTATATCTAAGCTATGTAAAGGATATTTATGGTATGTTTAACTTATGGTCATGTTCCGGAATGTCTGTTACAGTTCAAATTGGCATACTTTCGCAGTTTGTCAAGTTTAGTCCCTGTAAGCGAATTAACTTGTTTTTGCCATACCAAAGCCTTCAAAACTTATTTCTAAGTTATGTAAAGGTTATTTAAGGTATGTTAAGCCTATGTCACTATTCCGGAGTGTTTGTTGCATTAAACTGGTTATATTTATGCATTGGTGCGCGTATAACCTTCCAGAAAGCGATTTAGAGTTTGGAATTGAACAAAAATTGATATGTGCAAATGATACACATATTTTTACAAATACCAAGTATGAAATATAATATTTCATTGGTTCGGTATTTGTTTGATGGCCGTGGAGGCACAGGTGTTACAGTCTCCCCTACTTTAGGAAATTTCGTCCCGAAATTTATTTAGAGGAAACTTGTGAGAGTTAAAAACATGAAGTTGAAAAGATCGAACAATATTGGTTAGGGTTCTGAACTTCTAGTAACCTTAATAATATTATGCTTGCAATGTAAGAGGGACACTTATATACAAGTATATGAAGCGTCATTGGTGCGTCCACCGTACCTCCATTACACCGTTCTCATTTTGTTATTGTTGTCGCTATCGGTTCTTACACATAATAAATCTTACTGGGTTTCTGTGCACTAAATTTCATAATTATGTACGCGTCCATAAATAGACAATTCCTTGCACAGTTCACACAGTCTATTTTATAATGTGTAGGGTAAAACCAAATGAACAATCCTGTGATGAGTGTGACTAGACCGCCATAGAGTCCTTTTAATTAAATCAATAAATGATCTAAATAGACTATCAAGGAGTCTGTTCAGCTACATCACTAGATGTCGTCCTTTAACCAAATTGTGAATCAATCTTTTTTACTAGATCACTAAAGGGTCTCTTATGAATCAAGGAGTGGTACTATATAATCCAAGGGTCTTAACTATTACATAGAAGCCCATTAAGGATTTAAGGTAGTACCTTTTTGAATATCCTACTACGAATCCCTCATATGAAGATATGAAAGATTCTACGAGGATTTGGATAACGAATATCCAGAGTATCCAAACACAAAAATGCATAAAAGAAAACATAAGATGAATAAACACATAGTCGTATAACCACAAAGATTGTTTATTTGTTAATTTGTTTTGTTGACAGAGCACATGTATTTAAAGTACAATAGGAATCCATCTCGTGGATTTCATTTGGCACTTTAAACATTTACAAGAATCTATCTATAAAGATAGAAAGATTTTTAAAAGAGAAATTCGATTTCGATTATAAGGAACCGAAATGTCCGAATTCAGGTACATAAGGAATCCAATTAAGGACCCTGATTTGAATGATGATCATCCATAAGGGTCTAAATGTGAAGATAAAAAGATCCCATATGGATTTTAGAAGTTGAAGATGTTTTGAAACCTTGCACTGGACGTGCTTATGTCAAAACATGAAGTAAAAATGCTTACGAAGTTGAGATGCTAGATATGCCAAGGCAACATATGAAGCAGAATTTGAAGGTTAAGTAAATGTATGAGGAAAATATATTTGGAAAACTATGCATGGGGTTCTAAAAATGTTTTTTAAACCTTATATATAATACTTTTGAAATCATAAAGTAGGTTTTTAGATAAGTATATTTATAAAAATGTTTTAAAATCATGCGAAATGAATTTTTGAAATTATGTATAAGGTTTTTGGAAAACATGAATGATGCTTTTGAAATCATGCACTTGATAAGAAAATATACTGTGTTAATATTGTTTTCAGACTATATGAAATATTCTGAAATTATGAAAATTGTTTTTTTTTTTTTTTGAAAACCTAACCAATGTTTTTGAAATAACATAGACAATGCATTTGAAAAAAATTGTTTTCAAACTATATGAAATGTTTTGAGATCATGAAGATTGTTTTTGAAATACTTGTACTGTGTATGTTGAGAAAATCAAAACGTAATGGGTATGAGATTTGAAACTACCCTTAGTTATCTAACCAAGGATTTAATGGCATAGATGTGTAAAAAGCACGATTACTCATAATTTCACTTTATTTCATGTACTTCGTTTCTTAGAATGAAACGAGTACTTAAAATTTTTGGGGGAATCATGAGTGATCATTTGAGAGGGAGAATCACAAGAGTAGTTTGTAAGAAACATAGTTCCTTGATGTAGGTATCATAGGAAAAGTCATACACACATGTAACTACACTCGTATATCAGAACTGTGAACAACAATTTATTTATAATCAAACAGATTGTTTCACATTACAAGAAATAGAAGAAACAAAAGCATAAGACAACAACATCTTCTAATCAGCCAACTGCTCATCCGTGGGTTGGATTTACATTAGCAAGCTTTGGGCATTTGTTCCTGAAATGGCTCGTATCGCCACAGTTGTAGCACGATCCAGGCGGAAAGCGAGCTTGAGTAGGGTTGACTTGGGGTTGATTTGGACCACTTTGGTTTGGGGTAAATCGACAAGCATTTGCCAGGTGACCGAGTCGCCCACATGATGCACACAGACGACACTGTAGGTGAGCTAAGTGGTGTGCATTACATTTGTCGCATATTGGGGTTGTTCCCTTGTATTGCTTCTTAACAGGTTGTGTTGCCACCCGGATGGGTCCTGCTTGATTTGGTACTGCTGCAGTTGGACAAACCCTTGCCGTATGACCTATAAGTCCACAAGTTTGGCAATTGCGGCACTTCACACTAGCCTGATGATGAAGGCTACATTGGTTACACAAGGGTGCAGTTCCGTTGTATGGCTTCCTAGCAGGGGGTTGAGCTGGTTGGTTGGGGATGGCTCGACCATTGTGAGCGACCACGGCGAAGTCCTGAGAAGCCTTTCGCTTCTTTGACTTCTTAGGGGATCCAGCCTGTTCATCCATGGTCTTTGATTCCTTGATTGGTTTCTTGGCTGGTGGTGCTGTCATTTGGCTAGGTCTTGCCTGTTTTGGTGCCACTGCTGCGGGTTTCCTTGAAGCCTTACGTTTCTTTGGTTTAGGTGAAGGCTTGGCTTCTGCTTCCTTTGGTGGCTCCTGAGTGGCTCCATTTTTTAGACGAGACATGGCAATGCCTAGATCCACAGACTTCAGTATCACTTCGCCTATTTGTTGGGCAAATTTGGCTGTTTGCTCGGACATTTGACCGGTGCTGAGAGGAAGAGACATTCTAGAAGAAAATGAAAGACATAGGAAGAAACAAGTGAAACGTCATCGGGTAAATAATGCAGAATGGTAATGCATAAGAATTTGCGATCATTTGTTTGTTATCTAAGGCAAACAAATGAGACAGTGACAAATCAAAGTAAATGGGTCAAAAATAATGTATCGCGAAGACATGCTCGCCTATAAGTGAACACTCATCCCAAGAATTCCCAGGTAAGCACAACTGGTCTCGCGTCTGATGAGATGTATACGAAGTGCTTGCCTAGACAGAAAACCCAGAATACAGGCATTCACCCTTCCAGTTTGCACGTGTTCACATTATTTAAAACCCAAAACCTTGACGAGGTTTTGAAAACTCAAAGGGGTTCAAAACCTTACAATAGAGGGTTCAAAACCTTACAATAGAGGGTTCAAAACCTAGTAATCAATCATCCTAGAACAGATGATTAGTTTTCAAAGCGGTTTTGAAATTTATGTTCTTGTTGTGGTTGTCGCCTAAGGATAGGTGACAGTATTGTTTTATGACTAAACGCAAGTAAACTCGCGTTAGGGTCCTAGGAAGGTTATAGACTAGGTCAAAGTATTACTAATAACCTAATTCCCTATAACCATGAGCTCTGATACCAACTTTTCTGTCACACCCCGACCACGTAGAACAACAATACGTGGCGGAAAACGTCGGGGAGTGTTGTAACAGAATCATTGTTTCATAACACATGGAAATTGAAATATTGTTTTATTGATTAAAGTAGTTACAATGTCATGACAATCAAAGAAACATAATATAAATAACTAGTCTTGCATCTTTTATTGTCGCTAAGGCCCAAGTCCGCCTAAGTGTATCTTGATAAATCCTATGCACCATATCCTGAAACACATGTGAAAATAGGTACGTCAGCATAAAAATGCCTGTGAGATACATAGGTTTATGAAAATAGGATTCATGACTTATTGTTTAACAAAATGTTTAGTCATGAACCTTGTAATTTGATTTGTCTTGTAAATCATTTGAAAAATGATAAGATCAGATGATATGTATAAATAAGAGAATAATGTATGGTTAAATGAATAACCATATAAAAATGAGTTTGTATAATTTAAGTTGTTTGTAAAACAATGTATTGTGAAAAATAGGTTATTTGTATAAAATGTTATATGTCTCAATTTGAAATGGTTCATATAACGCTACGATATGTAATACCATACAATCACTTATATATAGGAAGTACCAGCGGCGTATCCACCATGCTTGTATCATATTACACACGCCTCGTTACTCGAATCACTTACCCAAACAAACCACCAATGTAAGATGTCTATGTTTAAACCAATTGCCAAACGTATTGAATAATATGTCAAAATGTCTATGTCAATATGTAAATCATGTAATGTGTAACCAATGTCAATAATGTTTATGTGTCAAATGTAAATCATGTAATGTGTAACCAAAATGATATGTATGGCTAGTGAAATATATCAACTAAACCATATGCACAAAAACAAAGTATTGAAGTAAAACACAGTTTAAATCAAAGCTATGTTTTGTGGAAATGCATGCTATACTGATACAAATATCTATGCGGTATTATGAGAATGCATACATCCAAGCCTTGAGACTGTGGCGATAAACCCTTAAATAAATTAAAGGTTTATCTTGTTGTAACTGTATATCGAATTCGGTCATTCCTTTCATCCCCACCTACCCGGGATGTCCAGAACAAGTAACATATGCCTTAACATTTCTAATATTGTTGTCAAATCAGTTTAGATGTCAAAAGTTATGTTACATATGTTTAAAATGAATTTTGGCATCAAAGGGGTATTTTGGTAATTTACCTAAGGCATATAAACTACCTATCATACAACTACTTAAACGAAGCGACCATAAGGTATAAACTCGTAAGGTTATTCCCTATAAACTATGGTCACCTAAAGTGCTTGGTCGGATCCTAATGATCGACCAAACGGGTCGGGTTCGAAAGTATAAGCGATTGTTTAGATCGCTTACCTTACGACCCTAAATAAGCACTAAACTAAAAGTGACGAGCTAAGCATGTTAAAACATGCTTAACTAAGTTTAGAAAACAGGTTTGGTATCAAAACAAATGGTCTTGATACCCACAAGTAGTTTGGTTACAAAATACGCAAGAATACGTATTCTGACCGAAACTACGGCTCGTCACTGAGCCTAGATAACGTGGAAATCAGTAGGTATAGTCACTAGGGACTATAACCATCGTGATCACGCTCACGTTATGAAGTTCAATTGAACTTCGCATCGACCATAAACTGGTCATTGCAGAAAGTCTAACAAAGTTCGACTTTCGGACTCGAAAAGCAATAAAAGAACGAAGGAACACTTACGAAGGGTCCCCGAATGCTAATCTAGATCAAAATAGCTCAGGTATGAAACAAAGGTTTCAACTTAGAGCACAAATGATCAGATTCTAGTGAGAAATGAAGTTGGGGTATGTGGGTATTTATAGTAAATGGACAACCGTTAGGATCATTTCTTGGAAAAGGGGGCACGATCTAAGCCGTACACTTGTTGGAAAGTTGTGGTAACTCATTTGCCATCCACCATAAGAGTTTGACACTTGGAACTTGGCCTTTGGAGAGTGTTAAGGGCTGTTAAAAGCTGAAAAAAAAACGTTTTGCTGCATCTGGCCCCTGTTTACGGACCTAGTTTGGCAGATTTACAGTTTCAGTCCCTACAACCTCAAAACTTGGTTTTCGATGCGTTTTTTTGACACGTTTAAGCCCCGTTAACCCCATTTCAAAGCTCTAAAATGAATTTAAAGTATAGGGAACTTAAAATGTGTTCAAAAATATCTCGGGTGTCGGTTCGTTTAGCCGTACGGTTACGTTGTTCGGTTAATTACGACGGAATGCGCATAAGCGCGAAAAATGATCCAAATGGCGTGACGAATGGATTTTTCTTATACCAAACACTAAAATAAAATATTTTAGTGCTTACATAAATTTTTGGATGTCCGGATGTATTCAGAACGTAAGTTATGCGCGAAAATGCAAACTTGTGCACTTTTTGACGCTTTTTGTCCCTGAATGACCCCAAAAGTTTATTTTAGCATACCGAACCCCTCAAAGCCTATATCTAAGCTATGTAAAGGATATTTATGGTATGTTTAACTTATGGTCATGTTCCGGAATGTCTGTTACAGTTCAAATTGGCATACTTTCGCAGTTTGTCAAGTTTAGTCCCTGTAAGCGAATTAACTTGTTTTTGCCATACCAAAGCCTTCAAAACTTATTTCTAAGTTATGTAAAGGTTATTTAAGGTATGTTAAGCCTATGTCACTATTCTGGAGTGTTTGTTGCATTAAACTGGTTATATTTATGCATTGGTGCGCGTATAACCTTCTAGAAAGCGATTTAGAGTTTGGAATTGAACAAAAATTGATATGTGCAAATGATACACATATTTTTACAAATCCCAAGTATGAAATATAATATTTCATTGGTTCGGTATTTGTTTGATGGCCGTGGAGGCACAGGTGTTACAGAACTCTCAAGGTTAGTAACGTTTAATCCGATGATCTTTACTCCGTGTTTCTTTGGTAAATCTGTTAAGCGTGTGGGTATTTTGCTAAACTAACATATTAACATCTTTGGGCCACTCACTCACTATCCGGACCGAAGCCCATTAACACTGTAATCCAAGTGGACTCGGCCCACTTGTTCCGATTAGATTTACATGTATGGATCCACCTATGTATATTGTGTGTTATAAACTAATACTTGAATCATACTTCTTGGCCCACTTGTTGTAAACTGAATCCCGGCCCAACTATTATACTTAACATGATCACCGGCCCACTAATTGTTTTGTTTGGCATTATAACTGGATGTATGTGACATCCCTATATCACACAATATACTACATAACAAAACCCTACCTCTCACCCTTGTGCGACGACAATAGCAAGAACCCCTCTCCTGAATCGGTTTGCATCTTGATTAACCAGATTATCGGTTAGTAATCCTCCTTCATTCATTTCATGTTTGTGTGATAATGATTGGTTATTTGTTGTTTGGCCGATCGTGATTACATATGTATTGGAGTTGTGATTATTAGAACTATAAACGAATCAGGGTTTCCTTATGATAGAAGTCACGATAATAAGAACATGTTTATATGCATGAGCTGTGATGAGAAATTGTGATGAGTGTTCGACTTGGCTGTTCCTATTGTTAATAATGTTATGGTTCTTAATCATGTACATAAAATCTATAATGATGTTACTCATGATTGCATGACTTGGTTGTTTCTTAGATCACATGACTAGATTGATTTAGGATGTTTTGTTATAATCATTGCTGAATAAAACTCTAACAGATTATGTGCATAGGGAGGGGATCGAATGGGATTATGGGTTGTGGTTTAGTCACTGCTAAACATCATTGTTGTGGGGGGGTTTATATAAGGGATGACTTCTTGTGAGTTGGTGGTTATGAGACATTATCCGTTAGTAGTGCTGTGATTACGGGTTGATTTCATGAACAATATACGTAATTAATATGGTTAGGTTATAGTTGGTGATTATTCTTATATCCGATAACCTTGTGCGATGTGATGTTCTTGGGTAGATTAGATGATTGTCGATAAATGATGTGTGTTGAATAAATATTTGTAGAATACCTGATGCATGTTACAGAACTCTTGGTATGCATATATTGACCCATGGATTTGATATGGTTGGGATATGGATGATAAAATTTGGATAAACCATGAATAAAAAAATGGCAGCCCATGTGATCCATCAATGTTGTCAGTCATAGTTACTAGTACTAGGTGAATTAATTAATTGATATGATAATGGACATGTGTTTGTTGATTTTGAGGTATGTCTTTTGGCCGATCTGCAAATGTAAGAGCTGTTGATAATGGAATCACTAATTGTACTTAGTTCAATTAAAAGTGTACACTAAATTGGAAAAAAGAAGAACTCTCGGGATGTACAACAGTCGAAAAGCTAAGGTGGCAGAATTGGAATTATTGGCGGAAGAACGAAATTTATTACAGGAGGAATTAGAACACAGGTCAGAGTTGATTCAATACATATTGGAGGTGGAAAAACAGAAGCAAGCGGATACGAGACAAAAGTCTCGGGCAAGGTGGGCGCTCGAGGGAGATGAAAACTCAAGTTTTTTCCACTCCATTGTTAATGCTAACATCAGCTCTAATCGAATTAATGGGGTTTTTATCGGAGATGATTGGATAACCAACCCGGTGGTCATAAAGCAGGAATTCTATGATTTTTTTGCTCAACTTCTGTCTGAACCAAAGGAGTCGAGACCATTGTTTAACTGCCCAAATATTGCGGTTCTATCGCCGGAAGATGGTGAACTCTTAACTGGGCCATTTACACTTGTGGAGATAAAGAATGCTGTTTGGGATTGTGACGGTGACCGGGCACCAGGGCCGGACGGGTTTAATTTTAAATTTTTAAAGAGATGCTGGAACGGGCTACAAAATAATTTTGTCAAACTATTTGAAGAATTCTACGACAACCCAAATA
Source organism: Helianthus tuberosus (assembly GCA_030545235.1). Lineage (NCBI taxonomy): Eukaryota > Viridiplantae > Streptophyta > Magnoliopsida > Asterales > Asteraceae > Helianthus > Helianthus tuberosus. The sequence continues at coordinate 20,984 of JARYGA010008653.1, forward strand.
TCAATCGAAGTTGTACATCGTCGTTCATCGCATTAATTCCCAAGGTAAAAGATCCTCAAAGGCCGTCCGATTTCCGCCCCATCAGCCTTATCGGTTGCATCAACAAGGTCATTTCAGCTAGTTATCGGGAAACTAATATCCGAGGAGCAAACAGCATTTTTATCCGGTAGAAACATTACCGACGGCCCTTTAATTCTGAACGAAATTTGTGCATGGATGAAAAGTTCGAAAAAAGAAGGTATGATTTTCAAGGTGGACATACACAAAGCTTATGATTCTCTCAGCTGGTCGTTTTTGCTCGGGGTCATGGAACAGATGGGTTTTCCATTAAAATGGCGTAAGTGGATTATGGCTACACTTTCCTCAGCCCGGGCATCCGTTCTCGTTAACGGCTCACCCACTATGGAGTTCGAATGCTCATGCGGGCTCAGACAGGGAGATCCCCTATCTCCATTCTTATTCATAATTGCCATCGAGGTTCTATCTGGTGTCATGAAAAAGGCGTCGGAGACAGGGCTGTTTCACGGAATTAGGTGCAACAACTCGGGTATGATACCCTCACATTTGTTATACGCTGATGATGTGGTTTTTGTAGGGGAGTGGTCCGCTGCAAACGGATTAAATCTTCACCGTCTTTTAAGATGTTTTTATTTAATTTCTGGGCTGCAAGTAAATCTATCAAAAAGCAGGCTTTTCGGGGTAGGAGTATCGGAGCTGGAGTTAACCGACATGGCAAATATACTCCGATGCAGAGCCGGATCTTTCCCATTCAAGTATCTGGGGCTATATGTGGGAGCAAACATGAATTTAGTAAGGAATTGGAAACCAATTGTAGAATTATTCAAGAAAAGATTATCAATTTGGAAAGCCAAAACACTTTCTTATGGCGGGAGGATAACCTTAATAAAAGATGTGCTGAGTTCGTTACCAACCTATTTTTTCACACTTTACAAAGCTCCGGATCTAGTCTTGAAACAACTTGAAAGTCTCAGGAGAATTTTCTTTTGGGGTGGGACCGAAGAAGATTCAAAAATGAGTTGGATGGCCTGGGATAACGTTGTAGCACCGGTTAAGTACGGAGGTTTGGGTTTCGGATCTCTCCGAGATGCAAATCTGTCGATGCTTGCGAAGTGGTGGTGGAGATTCAAGACGGAACCTAATTGTCTTTGGAGGAAAGTAATGTGGTCTATTCATTATAGTTCCCGATCCTGGAATTATATACCTACCAAGCTTTCGATCACCGGCCCGTGGAAAAACATCTTCAACATAGCACCTTTATTGTCAAAAAAAGGTGTCGACATCGAAAAAATTATATTAGGAGTGGTACATGGTGGGAATGATATGGCCTTCTGGGTAGACACTTGGGTCGGTTCTCAGCCGTTGCTTTATGTTTTCCCTTTGCTATTCCAGCTGGAAAAGGAGAAAAGGTGCACAGTAGCGGACAGGTTACAGGCTGGAGTTTCGGGGGTCTCTTGGGCGTGGAATTGGAAGCGTCAACTGTCGGATGCCGCTGAAATTTGTGAATTTCAGCAACTAAACTCCATGCTGGTAAATGTCTCGGTCAGTGGTGAAGCTGACAGGTGGCGGTGGCTGTTGGATCCCTCAAACGGTTTCTCTGTAGCCAGCATTAAGCGTGTTATTCAATGTCATAATCGGAATTTGTAGGCATATTTAGTGGAGTGGAACAACTGGGTTCCAAAAAATCGGGATTGTTGCTTGGCGAGCCGAAAAGGAAAGACTACCGACACGGGTCGCACTTGAAAGAAGGGGCGTTACGGTACAGTCAACGGTATGTATTCTATACAGAGAATACCCTGAAACCAGCGATCATCTTTTTGTCTCGTGCGGCTACGCTCAAATTGTCTGGCAGGTTCTGTGTCAATGGTGTAAAACACATCCCATTTTGGCTTTCAGCCTTAGAGATATCCTTGATTCCCACAAGCAATTCGATGGCTCAAAGGAAAGAAGAAAGGCTTTTCATGCGGTTTGTTTGGTGACGATTTGGAGTATATGGAATATGAGAAACGAGCTAATGTTTACGGGGAAAGATAAGTCGATAAACGACATTGTCGAAGAGATTAAGACTAAGAGTTTCCTTTGGATAAAGAATCGATCAAAAAATCTGGAGCTGACCTTGGATCATTGGCGTAGCTTCGACGTGTTTTAAAAAAAATCGAATTTTTGTCGGTTTCATGGCTGTTTAGTTGGTAGACATTTGTAATCGGTGATTGTATGTTTGGTGCTAGCCACTGGCTAGAAATAAATAAAAATTTTATGTTGGCCGTTCAAAAAAAAAGTGTACACAAAATTCAAGTAAATTGATTATGATATATCATGGTCTGACAAACTAGATGACCTTGAATAAAAGGGGCAGCCATGTGTAGTCTTGATCTAATCAAAGCACATGGGTATTTTTAATGAGGTTGTCATGTGATAGTCTAGGGAATAATGAACATTTTTGCTATGGTGGTTTGTGAATCTGCATGTGAATCGCATGAATGTGAGTGAATATATTACTTGTGTATTAAAGGTAGAGTATGTGATAACTTATATATATATTAACTAAACATGATTTGAACTACGTGCATGTATTACTTGTATATTAAATGTGGGGTATGTGAATTAAGAATACATGAGTTAACCGTACGTAAAATACGTGGGTTATGTGCACATGAAACTGATTGTTGTCGATAACCATGATAGGGCGTGTTTGAGCAACTATTAATCGAATAACTAATCCTACCGAGCAAACCAAAGGTGAGTTCACTACATTCGAGCATGCGTCCCAGTGGGTGGGGACAGTCAGTGGGTAACCCGTGGAGGGATAAGTCTTTTGGGTAAAAACGGGTATATTGGTTAATATTCTCACCTATCATTCTTGTAAGTCCCTTATATTGTTACCTGGAGGGTAACGGGTATTAGTTGGTAGCGCTACTTAGGTTTGGCACCCTCACACCGCTCCTAGAGAGGACGGATGTGAACTAATGACCCAGTCGGGCCCAGTACTGGATAGGAGTACGTGGGAAAGGGCAGTCATGTACTTCAGGAGCCGTCTTGTTCGGAATTGAGACATTAACAATATTACTTGCATTTGTCAGTGAACTGTTTTACATACAACTGGTAACAAACGTTTTCTTAACTGTGAACTCGCCAGCTTTGTCTGATACACTTGTTACATGCTCGCAGGTCGTTAGGTATATTGGAACAGGAACTTGCTGGATGGAGGGCTTGAGTGGTCATGGTTCACACCGATTGGTTTTATTTATTG